>JALPQI010004797.1:0-68175 GCA_025490895.1 Thaumatotibia leucotreta
GTTTCGAAGACAGTTCACTTCCGAAAGATACCCCCCATTTTACAGTTCCTTGTAGGAACGAAATCAAATACGAAATACCTAGAACAGATTCAGAACAAACAGAGGAAAATAACAAAATTAAAGTTGAACAAGCAATTTACAGAAATAAGGAATCAAATGTACCGCCTAAAAAAAGAAAAATTAAAAGTAAAGCTGTAGATAAAAAGAAACGAAAAGTATCTTTTGAAGAATTGGAAGTGAACAATTTGAAAGTGGAAAAAACTAAAAAGAAATCAAGAAAAGATAAGAAACAAGATGGGGTTTGTAAAGATGAACAAAATGAAAAGGTAGAAGTGAAAGTTGAAAGAGTAAGTGATGGTGAAGACAATTGGACGCAAGATTATACTGATAATAATGTAACTAATGATAATTACGAATCAGACTATAGCTCTAAAGACGGGAAGGCGAAAAAAGACAAGAAAAGAGTTGTCACATTTAAAAAAACAGTTGTACATTACACTGAAGATGTGTCGAGTTATTTTACAAAGGTAGAAATGAGCGAAGAAGAAATGGTTAAAGTGTTGGAGAAACAAGAGTTTGTGAATAAATCGAAGCCGTACCGATGTGAGTTCTGCGGTCTCAGCTTTAAACTGAAGAAGACTTTGAATGGACACGTTAGTCACAGTCATAGGAAGGTAAGAATAGTAAACCAAGGAACAAATAAGTATGGCCCATTCTCAGATATGCTACAAACTGTCAAACATGACAGTTTTAGAACTATGTTCTACTGTTGGTTATAGGGCTCTCCTATTACCTATCCGTGAGCCATTTTTTACAAAATTGTCCCCCCACTTTTTTGTAACATAGGTACGAGGTAATTTTACCAGAGTTGAAGTGAATGATTACATACATCCAAAGGAAGTAATAATGCAAAAAATGTAGTGAAGGAATGAATGACTTGCGTCAAAATGTGTATTGAAGCAAATCCCTTGAACAAACTTTTTGGTCAATCTTAGAGTTGCAATTAGATTTGCTATCAGTACGAAAAAAGAACACTAATTTCAAATACCCCTTCAAAGTCAAAAAGTCAAAATCATTTATTCAAAATAAATCCATAAAGAATCTTTTTGAACGTGTTTACATGTCCTTGTGTTTACATGACATGTTGTTGTGTGCGTGACCTCAACTCTCATCTACCTATATTTTTTGTATGATTTCTAATCAAAATCGTAAACTCTTTCGATCCTAAGACAAGAAAATGTTTTTTTTTTACAATTTTTACAAACATTTTTTAAACTCGTCTATTGCCATTTTTTCATACATTTTGTATGGCAGTACTCCACCCACTCGTCTCCACTTTCGTAAAAACTCCGAATCCAGATAATTCCGGCTTTAATGATTCGTGAAGGTGGTTTTACAACAAATGAGCGAACGCTCATCCTATCCCCACTAGGAAATCAACGAATTTCAATGAATTACGTTTTGTGTAACGAACGAATTTCGTAGAGTGATAGAATGAGCTCGTTTGGTGTAAATCCATCTTAGCATCCTTACTTTTTACCGTTCATAGCTCTTTTTTTTTTATTGTTTCAGACTAAGCATAAAGATCAAATTAAAACCGAGCCTGACATACCCTGCCTATACCGTTGCCAATACTGCCAGAAGATGCTGCGTCAACAACACACACACTCCCACATGCTGGAGTACCATCGGCGGCAGTACAAGTGTGTGGTCTGTGACTGGTCACAGGCATTCTTCTGGTAAGTACCCACTAGACTGGCAAAATTTGGTTGAAACTCAACCAAATTTTGCCAATAATATAGATAGATTTAGACATCAAAAATTCCACAATGAATTTTGTGTAAATAATACACATCCTACAGATTTTGTGTAAATAATACACAAAATTCATTGTGGAAAATAGACTTTTCATTCAAAACGGAATTCGTTATCGTACATAACGCCAATTTCATAATTGAAATTAACAATTTCATAATTAATTATGAAATTGGACTATGGAGAACGAAAGTGATGAGAAAGACCTAATATTCGTAACGTTTTCGATTTTAACAATTTCATAATTAATTATGAAATTGGCGTTTTGTATATAGAACGAAAGTGATGAGAAAAACCTAATATTCGTAACGTTTTCGATTTTAACAATTTTATAATTAATTATGAAATTGGCGTTTTGTATGGAGAATGAAAGTGATGAAAAAGACCTAATATTCGTAACGTTTTCGATTTTAACAATTTCATAATTAATTATGATATTGGCGTTTTGTAAGGAGTACAACAGTGATGAGAAAGACCTAATATTCGTAACGTTTTCGATTTAAATTTTTTTTAATTAACTATGAAATTGGCGTATGGAGAACGAAAGTGATGAGAAATACTAGATCCGTAACATTTTCGATTTTAACAATTTCATAATTAATTATGAAATTGGTGTTTTGTATAGAGAACGAAAGTGATAAGAATGACCTAATATTCGTAACGTTTTCATGACAGGAGTAAAGAGGACCTCTCGCATCACTGGCAGACTGTGCACGCGCAGATAGTGTGCGACATCTGTCGGCAGACTCGACGAAACAAGCACGACATGGAACGACATATGAGGTACTATCACTTATATACTATTCATAATTCAGAATGTATGTCTAGTGTCCAACGTACGAGGTTCAAAAACAAATAAAAGTATTTATATTATCATGTATATAAGGTCCTAATTTATTAGTTGCAGATATTTTAACACATGATACTTTACATTAAAATAATTAACTTTAAATATAAATTATGACCTCTTTTCATGTAACTTTTTTTATTTCATTTTCCTAGCATAAAATTAATTATAATTTTGTCTAAAAAAAATCATCGAGTGCATTATCACATGTCACAATAACACACTGTCTGTCATGTCATCAAACGACACAATCCAACGGAAAATAACATTACATTGACAATCAAGTATTTAATTTATTGACGTGAAGTGGCCAGTTCCAGTTAAATGGTACGTAAAAGAGGTACTAGAATCTGTTCAATGAGTTTTCATTTAATAATCACATAAACAGGGTGTTTTTACGTAGCAAATTAGTTTTTCCGTTTTCTCCAAAATAACATCGTAAAAGCTATAATGTTTCGCGGTTTAATATACTCCAGAGACCGAGTACTATCAGCTGTAAAAATAGCTCCATCTAATAAATTAGGACCTTATATATCGTCGGTTGACAACCAAAACTCGCTAAGTAACAAATAAATGAAATAGAGAAAAAATAAACCTACTTGAAATAGAGATCGTATTAAGTTCTGATTCAATACTGACATAAGAGGTTGCTAAGAGTAGTGACAGTTTTTATAGTGAGTTTTGGTTGTCAGCCTACGATATACAGGGTGGTCCAAACCTTGACGTCAAAAAATTTTTTTTTAGATTCCTCACGTCATGAGCTATCAGAATATACCCCGTGTATGTTAGCCGATTTTTTGTAGTTTTCGAGTTATGAATTTTTGAAATTTTTTTTGTGAAAAATTGGAATGACGAAATTTATTAATAAAAAAAACTATTGGGTTTTTTAACTAGTTTCTTTTTGTAAAAGTATAACTACAAATAAAGCATTTACTGACAAAAAAATTAGCGTCCTCACTTTGATACAAGTAGGATAAAAAAATACCAAATTCAATATTTTACGCTAAAACGCATCAAAATAGCATTAATGTACGTAAATAAAAAATAAAACATATCCCAAGGAATTTTCGTATTATAAAGACCGCCCTAGACCTTGAGCCTTCGTAAAAGTAAAAAAAAGTGATACTTAATGATGAGGATTTTTCGGAGTAGTCTGTCAAATAAACTTAAAAAAGCTTAAAATTTTAAAGCAGTAAAAAATGACTTGAATAACTACACAAATTGAGTTTTCGTAGTATTTTCTGTCTTTGTTTATTGATGAGAACAACAAAACAGACGAAATTTTATTTTATTTTAAAATAAAAAATTTTGATGTTTTTTTTTAAGTTTATTTGGCCGACTACTCCGAAAAATCCTCATCATTAAGTATCACTTTTTTTTTCTTTTACGAAGGTTTAAGGTCTAGGGCAGTCTTTAGATTATCAAAAATCCTTGGGATATGTTTTATTTTTTTTTTATTTACGTACATTAATTCTATTTTGATGCGTTTTTAATGTAAAATTTTGGATTTGGTATTTTTTATCCTACTTGTATCAAAATAAATAAATAAAGTGAGGACGCTATTTTTTTTGTCAGTAAATGTTTTATTCGTAGTAATACTTTTACACAAAGAAAATATTTAAAAAACCCAATAGTTTTTTGTATCAATAAATTTCTTCATTCTAGAATTTCTCAAAAAAAAAATTTTTTAGAAAATTCATAACTCGAAAACTACAAAAAATCGGCTAACATACATGGGGTATATTCTGATAGCCCATGACGTAGGGAACCTAAAAAAATTTTTTTGACGTCAAGGTTTGGACCACCCTGTATATATAAAAACAAATTGACAATATTTATGAATGGCTAGACACATACACACACACACACACACACACACACAGTCAAACTTCTTATGCACACACACAAATGCATGAAAAACTACTCAAGTGCCAAACGCTTCCCGACCAAAGGGACTAAGTTGAAAATCATTTTTTGACATTTAGGATTTAATTATTTTCTAAGTGTTAATTATCGAAGGTAGGGAATGTAGACATTTTGTTGATTTCATTTTATTTGTTTACTTTTGCATGCCTTTGGTCGAATGCACTGAAACTTTGTAGCTTTAAGATCTTTTATTTACGTTTTTAATAAAAAGTTTCAAGTTTCTAAAATAAAAGCTATATTATCAGCAGAGATCGGACAAATGTGCGTCATTGCTCGCAATAACATGGACATGACTCCAAAGTTGATTGAATAATTAATCATTTTCATAAAATTACATATTTGACACCGGTAACAATGAAAACCTTTTTAAATAGTCACCTTAAAGCTTTGAAATCAAATTTCAAGAAATTATTCGTTGATTATTCATTAAATAAATTTTGTAGTCATGTCCATATTATTGCAAACAATGACGCACATTTGTCCGATCCCTGGTTATCAGTCAGCTCTCGAATCCGCTTAATATTAATATACATAGTTAGTTATGTCAGCCTCTGTAGCCTAGTTGGTAGTGACCCTGCCTACGAAGCTGGAGGTTCCGGGTTCGAATCCCGGCGAGGGCATTCTTTGTGTATTTATTTATCACAAATGTTTGTTCCTTGGTCATGGCTGTGTATGTATCTAAGTATCTATACGTATCTATCTATTATATATATCGTCGCCTACTGGTACCCACAACACAAGCCTTAATTGAGCTTACCGTGGGACTACGTTGATTTGTGTAAGATGTCCCAAGATATTTATTATTATTATTTATAGTTACTCTATTTCTTATTTGTAGAGCCAGCCACCTCCCGATAAAATGCCCGCAGTGCCCTCGCGTGTATTCTAAATGGAAGTACTATCGCCAACACCAGAAACTGGCGCATCCAGTGCTGGCGCTTGAACCGCCGGAATCCAGGTAACTCCATCATCTACTAGCGACCCGCCCCGGCTTCGCACGGGTTCTATACCTACATACACCGTGTTTTTTTTAATTCCGTGAAATTTAACAGGCAGCTTTTAGACGAACTCGAAAAAAAATATTTTTGTTTCATACATAATAAATGAAAAGGTAAGTGTGAGAGAACCTTAAGAATATCTCAAAAGTTAATTTCAGGTGACTGACGGCACATGTCAAAATAAGTAGCATTAGGATGTAATAAAGGTTGCAATACACTAGTTCAGTCATTAAACTTATTTTTTTAATAAATCAATAACAGTAACAGTTAAGATACTAGTTTCTTCGAGAAATTGATTATTTTTGACCTAAATAAGCTTCCCTTTAATTTAACGGTAATCAATAAAAACACGGTGTATAAACCTTCCTCTTGAATTACTCTACCTATTAAAAATCTCATCAAAACCCGTTGCGTAGTTTCAAAGATTTAAGCGTACAAAGGGACATAGGGACAGAAAAAGTGACTTTATTTTATACTATGTAGTGATGATGGGCCGGACACCTTTACCAAGTGATTGGATATCGGTTTTTTTGTTAGTGGAGAAGAGAGGGAGAGGCCTTTGCCCAGCAGTGGGACACTCTTTTTTTTTGTCAATCATAGGTACAAATATGTCTTAGGTTTACAGGTAAAGTAAACCAATAATACTATGTTTTGCCGTTTGGCATATAAATGTCAAAGAACATTAAGAAAAAAAAACAACAAATAAATTAAGCTTTAAAATATAAATAGTTGAAATTTGCAATACCATTATTATACGAACACAAATTACGATTATTAATCAAAATCTATATTTAAAATGTATTACAATTATTGATATTAAATGAAAACAAGATTATTATTAATATTATCTTACAGGCTAAAATGGAGTCATTTTATAATACGATATTGTTAATTACATAAAATAAAGAGTATAAAATATTTTAAAATTTTGGGCTAGTTCGAGGTTTTCTACCTTAGGTTTTAACATTGTAGAAATTTTATCGGTGTCTACTGAGACTGAGATGCTTATTATCATTTAAAAATTGTAACATAACAGTATAACCAAAATCATGTAGGTATTTCTTTCAAAACTTTCATATAGTCGCTTCGTGCCCACAACACAAAGGACTGATTTTTGAATCTCCAGTACTGTCAAATAAATGTGAGACCTGTCCTTTTGTTGACTGATGATTTTATAAAATAATGGTCGGCCTCCGTAGCCTAGTTGGTAGTGACCCTGCCTACGAAGCTGGAGGTTACGGGTTCGTATCCCGGCGAGGCTGCGACCATAAATAACATGAACGTCTAACGCCAGCTCAAAAATGCCCCCAAAAACAATTGTTCAATTGTGCCAAGATGGGCAGGACATAGCGCTTTTCATAACACCGCGCATATGTCGACGCAACATCTTTGACAAATGTTTATAGAATATAGCCAATCAAAACTTTGATGGACCAATCACAACTATTTTTAAGTGGCGGTTTAAGTTATTATAGGTTACATTGAAATTCATTACCGTGACGCATTGAAGAGGGGGTGACACTTGTCAACTAAAATTCAGGACCGTTTTTGAAAGGCAATTTATTATGGCGTGCGGCTTCCGTGTTTTATTTATTCGTAGCGGCGAGGGCATTATTTGTGTATATATTTATCACAAATATTTGTTCCTTGGTCATGGCTGTCTATGTATTTAAGTACGTATACGTATCTACCTTATTATATATATCGTCGCCTGATACCCATATCACAAGCCTTAATTGAGCTTAGCGTGGGACTAGGTCGATTTGTGTAAAGATGTCCAAAAATATTTATTTATTTAATTTTAACTAACGTATAGGTTTATTTGAGTATTGAAAAATCATTATTGGACCTTACCGTGAGGGTAACCTATTGAACTTTCGAAAATCCTTTGTCCGATTTTCACTTGTCCGAAAACGGTTCCTCGAATTTTTATAATCCATGTACATTGTTTACCATATTTTTTGAAATGGTCCTCGTTTTCTATCCCACATCAACATTTTCCCGAATTTCGATAACCAGAAGAACGGTTGCCAAATTTATTATTTGACAACCGATTTGTTAACCATGTTTTCATAAATCCGATGCTAAGCGAAATCGAAATGTCATTTTACCTTATATCAGTAACCAGAACAACGGTTGCCAACATTTTTATTTGACAATCGATTTGGTAACCACCTTTTCATAAATCGGAAATGTAATTTTCCCTTATATCAATAACCAGAAGAACGATTGTCGGACAAGTGAAAATCGGATAAGGGATTTTCGAAACTTCAATAGGTTACCATCGATGCTATGTCGATGCTACGTGTAATTGAAATATCATTTTTAATCCTAATGTTCATTGTAATAAATTTAATATTGTTTTCCCTACTACTCGAACTGTCAATTTTCACTGCGCCTACTTTTATCATGTCCGAAATTTCGTTCAAAAAGGCATTTTAATAACAACATGCAAAACATTTGAACAACAGGGTGATTGGTTAAAAAAAATGTTTAAGTAAACCAGGGTAAAACCGACGTGGATTGGTTAGGTTTCGAAGCTAGGGCGGAGTGAATGGCGTAGTCTTTAAATACTTAAGTATTTTTAATCAATTGTTTACACATCCTCATACTTACAAAACCAAAAAAAGGGGGGACGGGGGGGCGAAGCCCCCCACCAGGGGGGCTCGGGGGGCGAAGCCCCCCGCATTAAAAAAGAAATAATCTGAACCTCCCCTACCTTAACCTGGATAGGTTCGTTAGGTACCTTTTATCCCTTAGAGCGGAAATAGAAGCCCCGCGCAGCGGGGCTTCGTCGACCGGTTCCCAGGTCAAAATTGCTCACTTAAATTCTTTGGACAACAGGGCGAATTATTTAGTAATAGTTAAGTATAAGGAATAAAAAAATATTTTTAAAGTTAGTTAAATCACTTTTAGTACATTAAATAGTAGGAACATCACCATTATGCACAATAATTTTTCGATACATGTATATACATAAGACACGAAAATCATTAGGACAAACAATATTTAGGAACAACCAAGTTAGGATTAACAATTTCGGCATAACAAAAATATGCGCAACAATGTTTATTTCGGCGTAAAGTTATTATGCGACAAATTTTTCGGAATAAAAACATTATGCCACCCGATATAGACCCCCTTCCCGGGGCAGATCCGAGTCGGATAGGTTAGGTTAGAAGACTAAGGCGGGAACTTTGCTTTTTTTTTGCTTTTGGAGTCTCAGTCTTTTGATATAAGGGGAAAATTAATATCTCGGTCTGAATACTTGACGCCACAAAAAGTAGTTGGCAAATAATACTTCGGTCAAAATACTTTATGCCAAAAAAAGTAGTTGGCAAATGATACTTCGGAATTTTTACGAGTGTTGATTCGAATCATAAGCGAAATAAAATTGCTGCTAATTGAGAAAGGGGGTAAATAATAAACTGGGAAACGTACTTTCGGGCAAACAAAATTTAGGCCAATTAATAAAATGGGAAACTTTTTCGGGATACTAATATTCGACATTACAATTTTCGACTTTATGATAGGTAACCTACCGTGAGACTAGATTAATTTGCGTAAGATTGAACCATTATAATTTTTATCCTACCGACTACGCCATTTATCAAATTATTTACAATTTAATATTGTTCCATGATATTTGGGGGAATCAACTTTTTTCTGTCTGTTATTGCCATGGTTACGGTCGCCTGAGTCACGCTGGTTTTATGCAAAATTATACCACTTAAATTTTGCAAACATGCAAGAAGTGCATGTCTGTAGGTGGCCCATTAAGGTAAGAATTTATTAACTTCAGAAAAATGTATGTTTGCATTGTTTAAGTAGCAAAATTTTGCAAAAAAACTAGCGTGACGTTGATTCACCCATTTACTTTTTGTTTATAGAAACAAAAAATGCGCATATAACATTGCAGGTATTGCAATGTATCACAGTAATGAATTTCAATATCAACCTATAAAAACTTAAACCGCCATTTAAAAATAGTTGTGATTGGTCCATCAAAGTTTTGATTGGTTATATTCTATAAACATTTGTCAAAGATGTTGCGCCGAAATATGCGCGCTGTTAAGAAATGCGCTATGTTCTGCCCATTTGAACAGTTGTTTTTGGGGGCATTTTTGAGCTGGCGTTAGACATCCATGTTATATATGGTCGCAGCCATTTATCAAATTATTTCATCATCATCATTTCAGCCATTTATCGCCCACTACTGAGCATAGGTCTCTCTTGTAGTACGCCACTCATCTCGGTCCTGAGCCAGTCTAACCCAGAAGTGTTCCGCAATCTTACGAATGTCGTCATTTATTTACAATTTAATATTGTTCCATGGTATTTGGGTGAATCAACTTTTTTCTGTCTGTTATTGCAGGTACTGCGTAGAGTGTGACATGCAATTTCCGTCGATTATGGCGTATAAGATGCACGTTATGAATCAACACCGGAGTACTCCCAAAAAGAGGTAGTCTGTTGTTTTTTCACGATCATGGGCATTTTCACTTCTAGGGACACCCAATTAGTTTAACTCTCACAAAAGAGTTAACTTCGATGTCAGCTTTGTAACGGCAATTAAGCATTAATTATTAACAAAATTATTTTTTATCATTTAATCCAGAAAGAATACGCGTTTATGCAATATAAAAACATAAATAAAGTGTTACGACATTGTGGGATTATCCGCATTGTAAAAAGTAACACCAACATCAATTTGTTTAATTATAAAAAACAAATTGATGTTTTCTAATCATAAATTGATTACAGCGCCCTCTATAGTAATTCAACGCAACGGAGAGTTGTCGAGTTTGCGGACGATTGTGGTAGACACACGTCTTTGAGTGGCTTAAGGCTTACCTTCGAAACATTAAGTACAGATGTTGCTAGTGATTAGATTCACAATACCATTGACTAGATTCGTTGTGATCGACGGAAGTCGTCTGGTGTAATTGGAAGCACGTTGGACCGGCAATCCAGAGGAAGCGGGTTCGAATCCCGTGACAACCAGAGTCTTTCGCAGTTGATTTTTTTTATGGTAAGCACATCTGTTACGACATTGTGGGATAAATAAAGTGGATTTACGTAAATATTTCATGCTCAATTGTCGTTACAAAACTGATATCAACTTTATCTTTTTTGTGAGTGTTAGCTAATTGGGTGTCCCTAGAAGTGAAAATGCCCTTATTATAATTAAACATCGGCGGCCCATGGCATTTAGGTAGCTTTTGACGTTTCTGACAGACTAGTGATGTAACCGTGCTTTACAATTAGATACGAGTTAGGTACAAGTCCGGCAAAACAGGGTAATGAAAAAAAATATTTACAACCATTTAATAGTTGACATTCGTGATATACAATTTTTTTTTCTAAATAGTGACTTTGCGGCCCTGTTTTAGTGCTCAATTTTCACATCGGCGACCGTTTTCTAGTCGTAATCCATTACAAAATCAATAAACTTCCAAATACAACATAATCTTGAAATTTTATGTTCAGTAACTATGGATCTGACAGCTATTTGGACCTCACGCCTACAGAGCGCTGCCTGGGGCCTATTTCTTGAAAGTGCGATTTTTGACTCTAACCAGTGACTTATTCTCACCGAAAACAAGTGATTTCCCTTGAGTTCGTATTTTTGAAATATCACCGGTGACTAGAATTGTCATACCTATGATATCGCTTTACGAGTGCCCCCACCCACTCGATTTGAAATCACCGTGTGACTATTTTTGGCAGTTAACTTGACATCTGCCATCTTTCATAACTTTAGTATTCCTTTCAAATGACATTGACACTCCGTTTTACGTTCGACCACTTTGACAGAACCAAATATGAGTTATAGGTAGTATGAAAATAAAAACCGATACTAAGGGCAACACTACTACATCTGCGCAAAAAGGAGCGTAACAGGATAATTGTCTATGACTGACATTGTACAATTTTTGCATGTTGGTAAATAACGTGTGAGAATCAAAAATACGGCATTTGGAAAACAATGACTTCAAATCACAGGTGATAATTTTAGTCACCAGCGATCTCAATATCATCGGTGAAATTCAAAAATCGCACTCCAGGTATCAGAAATAATATCGAAAACCCTCATCGAGGAACTCTTTTTTGAAGTTGGTTGAAAATAATAATAACTTGTGTTTATATAGGTGGCCATGTCCTGCTTGCGACAAAACACTGAACAACAAAGATACGATGAAGAAACACTACGCCCTGTTTCATAGCGATAAAACTAGTTATCAGTGCCCTCATTGCGGAAAGGTAAATATTTCGAGAGTATGTGGGTTTTTTCCATTTATTTGGATTAATTTTGTTACCCACGCAACTCACCCTTTTTGACCTCTCTTAAACAAGGGTTGCATAAAATACTAAAACTAGTTATCAGTGTCCTCATTGCGGGAAGGTAAATATTTCGAGAGTATGTGGGTTTTTTCCATTTATTTGGATTAATTTTGTTACCCACGCAACTCACATTTTTTGACCACTCTTAAACAAGGGTTGCATAAAATACTATTTCATCACACTTGCTGTCTAAGCGCGCCATTGCTTGCGCGCGTAGCGGGAGTAATAGAAAAGTGAAATTCCCTAGGGAGTAATAGAAATGTCAGTACGTCATTTAATAATACTGTGTCTTAAAACGTATTTTTGGTTGGCAAGTGTGATGAAAAACATTGTATGCATCACGGTCGGTAACAAAGCGGAATACTAACTCGAGTCATTAAAAGTTTCTTCTAACACGCTCGTTAGTAATTCCGTACTTATGTCCCTTGATGCACAATGTACACACTATGTTACATACACTATGTTACAGTACCTGTCCTCGAAATGCTCGCTGCAACATCATCTCAATTCGCATCTCAACATCAAGCTGCCTAAAGACAAGCTTTGCTCCGTCTGCGGTCGTGGGTTCTCGGTAATTATATTTTTATTTTATTATTACCTTAAATACATGCTATTTTTTTATTTACCGACCAGGGTGCTTAATCAAGTTACCAATCGCTAGCGCTTAATCGTCAATCGCTGGTAACTGTCTTTGTCGCTCTAATATGAAAGAGTGACAGAGAGGGAAAACTACGATACGCTACTAAGCGCTAGCGCTTGGCAACTTGGCTAAGCATGCAGACTTTACGGGGTTCATTTAAGCTAATAAGTAAGTGCTAATACTATGCCGATCGAAATTATCTGATAGAAGGCTGACGCGAGTGTGAATGGGCTTACAGTAAAAGATGCCCAGGATCGCGCAAAGTGGAGGAAATGTAGCAGGAAAGCGGACCCTGGCAAAGGCCGGAATACTGTAGCGTTGAAAATTTCCGGATAAAATCCCGATTCTTTCCAAACAGCTCGTCTTTTCCGGATTTTTTCGAAAAAATCAATGATACTTTCCACTATAATTTTCAACTCTAAACCAATGTGAATTAGATCTAATTTTCACTTTTACGAGGATAACGCGATGTCATCGAAGAAAAGTCAATTGTGATAGATGGCAAGGAATGACAGTGACAGTGACATTGATTATTTCTGTATAAACCCGAAAAAAAACAGAAAAAAAAATTTTTTCATATATTTTCAGCACTTGTGTCAAAAACGCTCGTATTTCTATGCCACTGGCATTAGGACTAAGAACTTGATTTATGCTAGTGGCATAAGAATACGACTATGATCACGTATGTGTGTCAGTCATATTTTATTGATCACAGACGCTGTGTCACCGGCGTCGAACGTGTTAATAGAAAAAAAATTGAGGTTCCATACATTTCTGCCTACTAATATCTCATCTATTACGTGCCCATGAAAGGGAAAAAAATCAACAGCGGATTTCTGACCAAATATGAAGTTAAAAATGTCATATGTGTTTCTTAATACCGTTTTAGACCGTTACGCTATGATAAACACACTTTAGGATACGATTTTGTCACCATATTGTCTTAGTCTTGTCACACTTAATTGATAACATCAAATTTCAAATGAACAAAAAAATCTTTCATTACCAAACACCGGTTTCGCGGGGGCAAATCTGTACTGGCGTTTAATAGTGCGAGGACACATTGAACTATAAGGTGAAATCGAATTGGAGATCAAAAATGTAAACAAATGGGATACCACCACAAAAAAATAATCACGAGAGGGGGGTAATCTAAAATGATTCAAATACTTATAAAAAATGCGTATTTACCGTCACTGACGGTACGGAGAATTTTTAAATATTTTACAAAATTTTAATATAAAACATTAAGCGAAATATATATTTTTTTTTAATGATATATTTTGCTACTTTGAATAAAATGTAAGGTGTTTAATTTATACTACTGGCAATGATAAGAAATCTTAAACATTTGGTTCGCAGTTATAACAATAACTAGTTTATTCGTAATTTAATACGGTAGCTACACTAAGAACCATTTAAGAGGGTTCGCATTTATAACTATGTACTTCAAAAATCAAAACAAGAGGGTGAACCAAATGACTGTTTTATGAATTCTTAAAAACTCCTAATATTTAGCATTACAAAGTACATCAATACAGATTTTAGTATTTTTACCTACAAATCAATCATTTTCATATTTTTATCGAAATAGATTCGATCGTAACTAAGATGAAGACTGGAATTCGTTCCCCGACTATCCTAAATATTAAAGTAACACGACATTCGTTTTCAAACATTGATTATGTTGATTATTTACATCATTCTATCAAATTTTCTAGGTTTTATTTTTGTAATTAGGAACCGTGGACACTCAGACGTATGTTTTTTTATTGTCATATCCAAAAATATGGTTACCTATCATAAAGTCGAAAATTGTAATGTCGAATATTAGTATCCCGAAAAAGTTTCCCATTTTATTAATTGGCCTAAATTTTGTTTGCCCGAAAGTACGTTTCCCAGTTTATTATTTACCCCCTTTCTCAATTAGCAGCAATTTTATTTCGCTTATGATTCGAATCAACACTCGTAAAAATTCCGAAGTATCATTTGCCAACTACTTTTTTTGGCATAAAGTATTTTGACCGAAGTATTATTTGCCAACTACTTTTTGTGGCGTCAAGTATTCAGACCGAGATATTAATTTTCCCCTTATATCAAAAGACTGAGACTCCAAAAGCAAAAAAAAAGCAAAGTTCCCGCCTTAGTCTTCTAACCTAACCTATCCGACTCGGATCTGCCCCGGGAAGGGGGTCTATATCGGGTGGCATAATGTTTTTATTCCGAAAAATTTGTCGCATAATAACTTTACGCCGAAATAAACATTGTTGCGCATATTTTTGTTATGCCGAAATTGTTAATCCTAACTTGGTTGTTCCTAAATATTGTTTGTCCTAATGATTTTCGTGTCTTATGTATATACATGTATCGAAAAATTATTGTGCATAATGGTGATGTTCCTACTATTTAATGTACTAAAAGTGATTTAACTAACTTTAAAAATATTTTTTTATTCCTTATACTTAACTATTACTAAATAATTCGCCCTGTTGTCCAAAGAATTTAAGTGAGCAATTTTGACCTGGGAACCGGTCGACGAAGCCCCGCTGCGCGGGGCTTCTATTTCCGCTCTAAGGGATAAAAGGTACCTAACGAACCTATCCAGGTTAAGGTAGGGGAGGTTCAGATTATTTCTTTTTTAATGCGGGGGGCTTCGCCCCCCGAGCCCCCCTGGTGGGGGGCTTCGCCCCCCCGTCCCCCCTTTTTTTGGTTTTGTAAGTATGAGGATGTGTAAACAATTGATTAAAAATACTTAAGTATTTAAAGACTACGCCATTCACTCCGCCCTAGCTTCGAAACCTAACCAATCCACGTCGGTTTTACCCTGGTTTACTTAAACATTTTTTTTAACCAATCACCCTGTTGTTCAAATGTTTTGCATGTTGTTATTAAAATGCCTTTTTGAACGAAATTTCGGACATGATAAAAGTAGGCGCAGTGAAAATTGACAGTTCGAGTAGTAGGGAAAACAATATTAAATTTATTACAATGAACATTAGGATTAAAAATGATATTTCAATTACACGTAGCATCGACATAGCATCGATGGTAACCTATTGAAGTTTCGAAAATCCCTTATCCGATTTTCACTTGTCCGACAATCGTTCTTCTGGTTATTGATATAAGGGAAAATTACATTTCCGATTTATGAAAAGGTGGTTACCAAATCGATTGTCAAATAAAAATGTTGGCAACCGTTGTTCTGGTTACTGATATAAGGTAAAATGACATTTCGATTTCGCTTAGCATCGGATTTATGAAAACATGGTTAACAAATCGGTTGTCAAATAATAAATTTGGCAACCGTTCTTCTGGTTATCGAAATTCGGGAAAATGTTGATGTGGGATAGAAAACGAGGACCATTTCAAAAAATATGGTAAACAATGTACATGGATTATAAAAATTCGAGGAACCGTTTTCGGACAAGTGAAAATCGGACAAAGGATTTTCGAAAGTTCAATAGGTTACCCCAAAAATATGTTAACGATTGTGATGGTTTGTGTATCGAACATACTTTGACTTTCGCGTGTCTACCTCTACACATAAAACATAGTCTTAGGTTTAGCACCGGTAAGGATAGTTGTAAGTGTAGATATAAATAAAATAAAATAAAAAACCAATCTCAAAATACGACGTCAATTTACAAAGATGTTAAAAACTACATTCGATATAAAACGTTTTATACCCCTGGAATGTCACTTTAACATTGATTTTGTAATGTCATGTCATTGTCATAGATTGTTTACATTTTTGATCTCGAATTCCATTTCAGAGCTTAATTTTATTATTTGATATCGATAAAAATGTCGTACAACCGTTGTGTAATTTCAAGAATTTGAATAAAGAAGGAAACTATATACATAAAAGTAAACCTTTTGAGGAATTAACTATCTTTAATATTTAATATAATTTTGTAATAATATACAATCAAATTTTTTTGTACATTTTCAGACTTTAATCTTCGTCGCCTGGGTGACAATATCCATTTTAGCCAACTAAACGACCTTTCTTGGTCAACTGTAGTAATTGGAGCAAATTCAAACAATTTATAGTTTTGATGACTTCTGTTTTATGACTCAGTTTTATTTCTTATCCGGATACTTTTTTTTTGCGTGGCATTTTTAGCCGCCTTAAGAAACAAAAAGGTAGATTTAATTGATCGGAATGCAAAATAATATTGTTGTAGGTACTAGATGAATCATTCAACGATTCAATGGTTGTCAAAAGTGACCCGACACAGTCAATGTCGGATATCGGTTTTTTATAGTTGCGATAATTATGAATGAAAGAGGTTTTCACATAGTTAAACGTATTCCAATTTAGCCATTAGTTTAGTTATGATAATGATGGTTTAAAAATATTTTTTATGGATATCGATAAACTAAGTCGATATTTAATGAATCACTAGCACTGGTACATTTTTGCCCCCGCGAAACCGGTGTTTGTTCATTACCTAGTAAATGTAAAAAAAAACTTAAATGTGCATTTTATAAGAAAGTTTCATTAATTAAATTGGCAATGCTTTATAATTTTTTAAAGACAATTTTCTGCTGTACAGGTGTAGTGAGAAATTACTTGCCTTCGGAAACGTTCGTAAACACATGCTGTTTCGGGCAGTGTCACCGAGTCTGACTGAAGTAGCATGACAGCTATTACTGTCAGTCTCAGTGAGATAGACTGAAACAGCATGACGTTGACGAACGTTTCCGAAGGCAAGTCATTTCTCACTACATCTGTATTCAACAGCGCACGGCTAGTAACGGTTTTTTAAAGATGCCAATTTAAGATTAAAATAAACCTAGCCATTTTTTTTTCAATGTTCTGTACGATAATTCCAGACAAAACGCATGCTGCGTTTCCACACGTACACGCACACGGGCGAGCGGCCGTACAGCTGCCCGCACTGCCCCGCCGCGTTCACGCAGCCGAACCCGCTGCGGGTGCACGCGCGGAAACAGCACCCGCAGCTGCCGTTCCGGGTGCAGAACCCGACACGACAATAAATTGTTCTAACTAATGTGTTTGGTTTTTATTCTTAAGGCCTGTCCTTACTTGCGCGAGTCGCGGCACGAAGCTGCAAGCGAGTGTGCAGCGCGAGTAACCTGCAAATATTATATTGTTTCGGGGATTTGTCGTCAAACTAATAAGGCGTCATTGGAGTGACAGAGGCAATTGATTTATATTTGTTACTGTATAAAAAATACAACTCAACAACTATTGTCTCTGTCACACTAATAAGGCGTCATTGGAGTGACAGAGACAATTGATTTATATGTGTTACTGCATAAAAAATACAACTCGACTATTTAATAAAACAACAATACGACAAGAGCGCGGTGCCACAAAAAAAAATTGAGTTGTGTTACAAAATGTATTAACTTTCACCAATAAATTACATATTATTATGACTTATGGCCGTGTGGTGACGGCAGAAAGAATACATTTGTCACCACCCCAACTCCTCCTGCGGGTGTCGTAAGAGTCGACTAAGGGATTGAAGTGTCACTGACCATATTTGATTAAAGATTGATGATGGACAGCAGCGTCATCATAGTTGACACATTACTGCGATCGCCAATCCGCTTGCCCAGCGTGGCGATTATGGGCATTTACCTCCTAATGCGTCTATACGCATAGTTAATAGGAGAGGCCTACGTCCAGCATTGGACTATCATAGGCTGATGATGATGACTTATGATATTGTTCTTTATATAGCACTTTCAAACAAAACGCATGCTGCGTCTCCACACGTACACGCACACGGGCGAGCGGCCGTACAGCTGCCCGCACTGCCCCGCCGCGTTCACGCAGCCGAACCCGCTGCGGGTGCACGCGCGGAAACAGCACCCGCAGCTGCCGTTCCGGGTGCAGAACCCGACACGACAATAAATTGTTCAAACTAATGTGCTTGGTTTTTATTCTTAAGGCCTGTCCTTACTTGCACGAGTCGCGGCGCGAAGCTGCAAGCGAGTGTGCGCGAGTAACCTGCAAATATATTGTTTCGGGGTTTGTCTCTGTCACACTAATAAGGCGTCATTGGAGTGACAGAGGCAATTGATTTATATGTGTTACTGTATAAAAAATACAACTCGACAGCTATTTAATAAAACAATAATGCGACAAGAGCGCGGTGCCACAAAAAAAAACAATTTGAGTAGTGTCACAAAATGTTTGTCAGCCTCCGTAGCCTAGTTGTTAGTGACCCTGCCAACGAAGCTGGAGGTTCCGGGTTCGAATCCCGGCGAGGGCATTATTTGTGTATTTATTTATCACAAATATCTGTTCCTTGGTCATGGCTGTCTATGTATTTAAGTATCTATAATGTATCTATCTATTATATCCACATCACAAGCCTTAATTGAGCTTTACCGTGGGACTAGGTCGATTTGTGTAAGATGTCCCAAGATATTTATTTATTTATTAACACTAATAAATTACATATTATTATGACTTATGATATTGTTCTTTATATACATGAATATAGGATTAATATGGATTTGACAACGTTATAATAATAGCAAGAACGAAAGGGATGGTCTTATGAAACTTTTTACTAGTGGAAGTGAAAAGGAACGATAATCGTCCGTCCTTATCACTGTGTTACTATTTTTCGTGTGTGTGTGCATTAGATGCTAAATGTAAGTGCCAGACAAATGCGTTGAATACGTCACTAAGTGCCACACACACAAGTATCTTCTTAGTAGTAAGTGACTATGTCTATCCCTCTTAGCGGCACACTATATGTGCGGCCCTTCGTTTATATAGCACTTTCAAATAAAACGCATGCTGCGTTTCCACACGTACACGCACACGGGCGAGCGGCCGTACAGCTGCCCGCACTGCCCCGCCGCGTTCACGCAGCCGAACCCGCTGCGGGTGCACGCGCGGAAACAGCACCCGCAGCTGCCGTTCCGGGTGCAGAACCCGACACGACAATAAATTGTTCGAACTAATGTGTTTGGTTTTTATCCTTAAGGCCTGTCCTTACTTGCGCGAGTCGCGGGGCGAAGCTGCAAGCGAGTGCGGCACGCGCGAGTAACCTGCAAATATTATATTGTTTCGGGGATTTGTCGTCAAACTAATAAGGCGTCATTTGAGTGACAGGAGACAATTGATTTATATTTGTTACTGCATAAAAAATACAACTCAACAACTATTATCTCTGTCACACTAATAAGGCGTCATTGGAGTGACAGAGGCAATTGATTTATACGTGTTACTGCTTAAAAAATACAACTCGACAACTATTTAATACAACAATAATGCGACAAGAGCGCGGTGCCACAAAAAAAAACAATTTGAGTAGTGTCGCAAAATGTTTGTCAGCCTCCGTAGCCGCGTTGTTAGTGACCCTGCCAACGAAGCTGGAGGTTTCGGGTTCGAATCCCGGCGAGGGTATTATTTGTGTATTTATTTATCACAAATATATATTCCTTGGTCATGGCTGTCTATGTATTTAAGTATCTATCTATTATATCCACATCACACTCCTTAATTGAGCTTACCGTGGGACTAGGTCGATTTGTGTAAGGTCCTAAGATATTTATTTATTTATTAACACTAATAAATTACATATTATTATGACTTATGATATTGTTCTTTATATCGCACTTTCAAACAAAACGCATGCTGCGTTTCCACACGTACACGCACACGGGCGAGCGGCCGTACAGCTGCCCGCACTGCCCCGCCGCGTTCACGCAGCCGAACCCGCTGCGGGTGCACGCGCGGAAACAGCACCCGCAGCTGCCGTTCCGGGTGCAGAACCCGACACGACAATAAATTGTTCTAACTAATGTGTTTGGTTTTTATCCTTAAGGCCTGTCCTTACTTGCGCGAGTCGCGGCATGACGCTGCAAGCGAGTGTACGCGCGAGTAACCTGCAAATATATTGTTTCGGGGTTTGTCTCTGTCACACTAATAAGGCGTCTTTGGAGTGACAGAGGCAATTGATTTATATGTGTTATTGCATAAAAAATACAACTCAACTATTTAATAAAACAATAATGCGACAAGAGCGCGGTGCCACAAAAAAAAACAATTTGAGTAGTGTCACAAAATGTATTAACTTTCACTAAAGGTGCGTTCAAACCAAAAGAGCATTCACTGTTCTATCGCCCGCTCTACGAAATCAACCAATCGCGTTTTGTGGGTTAGAATAGCGAATGCTCTTTTGGTTTGAACGCACCTTAATAAATTACATATTACTCGTATTATGACTTATGATATTGTTCTTTATATAGCACTTTCAAACAAAACGCATGCTGCGTTTCCACACGTACACGCACACGGGCGAGCGGCCGTACAGCTGCCCGCACTGCCCCGCCGCGTTCACGCAGCCGAACCCGCTGCGGGTGCACGCGCGGAAACAGCACCCGCAGCTGCCGTTCCGGGTGCAGAACCCGACACGACAATAAATTGTTCTAACTAATGTGTTTGGTTTTTATCCTTAAGGCCTGTCCTTACTTGCGCGAGTCGCGGCATGACGCTGCAAGCGAGTGTACGCGCGAGTAACCTGCAAATATATTGTTTCGGGGTTTGTCTCTGTCACACTAATAAGGCGTCTTTGGAGTGACAGAGGCAATTGATTTATATGTGTTATTGCATAAAAAATACAACTCAACTATTTAATAAAACAATAATGCGACAAGAGCGCGGTGCCACAAAAAAAAACAATTTGAGTAGTGTCACAAAATGTATTAACTTTCACTAAAGGTGCGTTCAAACCAAAAGAGCATTCACTGTTCTATCGCCCGCTCTACGAAATCAACCAATCGCGTTTTGTGGGTTAGAATAGCGAATGCTCTTTTGGTTTGAACGCACCTTAATAAATTACATATTACTCGTATTATGACTTATGATATTGTTCTTTATATAGCACTTTCAAACAAAACGCATGCTGCGTTTCCACACGTACACGCACACGGGCGAGCGGCCGTACAGCTGCCCGCACTGCCCCGCCGCGTTCACGCAGCCGAACCCGCTGCGGGTGCACGCGCGGAAACAGCACCCGCAGCTGCCGTTCCGGGTGTAGAACCCGACACGACAATAAATTGTTCTAACTAATGTGTTTGGTTTTTATCCTTAAGGCCTGTCCTTACTTGCGCGAGTCGCGGGGCGAAGCTGCAAGCGAGTGTACGCGCGAGTAACCTGCAAATATATTGTTTCGGGGTTTGTCTCTGTCACACTAATAAGGCGTCATTGGAGTGACAGAGACAATTGATTTATATGTGTTACTGCATAAAAAATACAACTCAACTATTTAATAAAACAATAATGCGACAAGGGTGCGGTGCCACAAAAAAAAACAATTTGAGTAGTGTCACAAAATGTATTAACTTTCACTAAAGGTGCGTTCAAACCAAAAGAGCATTCACTGTTCTATCGCCCGCTCTACGAAATCAACCAATCACGTTTTGTGTAACGATCGAATTTCGTAGAGTGGGGGGTTAGAATAGCGAATGCTCTTTTAGTTTAAACGCACCTTAATAAATTACATATTATTATGACTTAAGATATTGTTCTTTATAGCACTTTCAAACAAAACGCATGCTGCGTTTCCACACGTACACGCACACGGGCGAGCGGCCGTACAGCTGCCCGCACTGCCCCGCCGCGTTCACGCAGCCGAACCCGCTGCGGGTGCACGCGCGGAAACAGCACCCGCAGCTGCCGTTCCGGGTGCAGAACCCGACACGACAATAAATTGTTCAAACTAATGTGTTTGGTTTTTATCCTTAAGGCCTGTCCTTACTTGCGCGAGTCGCGGCATGACGCTGCAAGCGAGTGTGCAGCGCGAGTAACCTGCAAATATATTGTTTCGGGGTTTGTCTCTGTCACACTGGTAAGGTGTCATTAGAGTGACAGAGACAATTGATTTATATTTATATGTGTTACTGTATAAAAAATACAACTCAACAACTATTGTCTCTGTCACACTAATAAGGCGTCATTGGAGTGACAGAGGCAATTGATTTATATGTGTTACTGCATAAAAAATACAACTCAACAACTATTTAATAAAACACTAATGCGACAAGAGCGCGGTGACACAAAAAAACAATTTGAGTAGTGTCACAAAATGTATTAACTTTCACTAAAGGTGCGTTCAAACCAAAAAAGCATTCGCTGTTCTATCGCCCGTTCTACGAAATCAACCAATCACGTTTTGTGTAACGATCGAATTTCGTAGAGTGGGGGGTTAGAATAGCGAATGCTCTTTTGGTTTGAAGCACCTTATTAAATTACATATTGTTATGGCTTATGATATTGTTCTTTACATAGCACTTTCAAACAAAACGCATGCTGCGTTTCCACACGTACACGCACACGGGCGAGCGGCCGTACAGCTGCCCGCACTGCCCCGCCGCGTTCACGCAGCCGAACCCGCTGCGGGTGCACGCGCGGAAACAGCACCCGCAGCTGCCGTTCCGGGTGCAGAACCCGACACGACAATAAATTGTTCAAACTAATGTGTTTGGTTTTTATCCTTAAAGGCCTGTCCTTACTTGCGCGAGTCGCGGCACGAAGCTGCAAGCGAGTGTACGCGCGAGTAACCTGCAAATATATTGTTTCGGGTTTGTCTCTGTCACACTAATAAGGCGTCATTGGAGTGACGGGGACAATTGATTTATATGTGTTACTGCATAAAAAATACAACTCAACAACTATTGTCTCTGTCACACTAATAAGGCGTCATTGGAGTGAGAGAGACAATTGATTTATATGTGTTACTGCATAAAAAATACAACTCAACAACTATTTAATAAAACAATAATGCAACAAGAGCGCGTTGCCACAAAAAAAAAACAATTTGAGTAGTGTCACAAAATGTATTAACTTTCACTAAAGGTGCGTTCAAACCAAAAGTAGTGTCACAAAATGTATTAACTTTCAATAAAGGTGCGTTCAAACCAAAAGAGAATTCGCTGTTCTATCGCCCGTTCTACGAAATCAACCAATCTCGCTTTGTGTAACGATCGAATTTCGTAGAGTGGGGGGTTAGAATAGCGAATGCTCTTTTGGTTTGAACGCACCGTAATAAATTACATATTATGATGACTTATGATATTGTTTTTTATATAGCACTTTCAAACAAAACGCATGCTGCGTTTCCACACGTACACGCACACGGGCGAGCGGCCGTACAGCTGCCCGCACTGCCCCGCCGCGTTCACGCAGCCGAACCCGCTGCGGGTGCACGCGCGGAAACAGCACCCGCAGCTGCCGTTCCGGGTGCAGAACCCGACACGACAATAAATTGTTCAAACTAATGTGTTTGGTTTTTATTCTTAAAGGCCTGTCCTTACTTGCGCGAGACGCGGCACGAAGCTGCAAGCGAGTGTACGCGCGAGTAACCTGCAAATATATTGTTTCGGGGTTTGTCTCTGTCACACTAATAAGGCGTCATTGGAGTGACAGAGACAATTGATTTATATGTGTTACTGCATAAAAAATACAACTCAACAACTATTTAATAAAACAATAATACGACCAGTGGCCTATAACACAAAACTTTACAAGCGTACAATTCTACAAAATTGTATAAATTCACATACAAAAAGTTGACAATTTTGTAGAATTGTACGCTTGTAAAGTTTTGTGGTATAGGCCAAAGAGGGCGGTGCCACAAAAAAAAAAACAATTTGAGTAGTGTCACAAAATGTATTAACTTTCACTAAAGGTGCGTTCAAACCAAAAGAGCATTCGCTGTTCTATCGCCCGTTCTACGAAATCAACCAATCAAGTTTTGTGTAACGATCGAATTCCGTAGAGTGGGGGGTTAGAATAGCGAATGCTCTTTTGGTTTGAACGCACCGTAATAAATTACATATTATGATGACTTATGATATTGTTTTTTATATACCACTTTCAAATAAAACGCATGCTGCGTTTCCACACGTACACGCACACGGGCGAGCGGCCGTACAGCTGCCCGCACTGCCCCGCCGCGTTCACGCAGCCGAACCCGCTGCGGGTGCACGCGCGGAAACAGCACCCGCAGCTGCCGTTCCGGGTGCAGAACCCGACACGACAATAAATTGTTCTAACTAATGTGTTTAGTTTTTATCCTTAATGCCTGTCCTTACTTGCGCGAGTCGCGGCACGAAGCTGCGAGTGTGCAGCGCGAGTAACCTGCAAATATATTGTTTCGGGGTTTGTCTCTGTCACACTAATAAGGCGTCATTGGAGTGACATAGACAATTGATTCATTTGTGTTACTGCTTAAAAAATACAACTCAACAACTATTGTCTCTGTCACACTAATAAGGCGTCATTGGAGTGACAGAGACATTTGATTTATATGTGTTACCGCATAAAAAATACAGCTCGACAACTATTTAATAAAACAATAATGCGACAAGATCGCGGTTCCACAAAAAAAAAAACATGAGTAGTGTCACAAAATGTATTAAGTTTCACTAATAAATTACATATTATTATGACTTATGATATTGTTCTTTATGGGCATTTTCACTTCTAGGGACACCCAATTAGCTTGATTCTCACAAAAAAGTTAACTTCGATGTCAGTTTTGCAACGACAATTAAGTATTAAATATTAACAAAAATAATGTTTTGTCATTTAATCCATAAGGAATGCGCGTTTATGCAATATAAAAACATGAATAAAGTGGGTTTACGTAAATATTTCATGCCTAATTGTTGGTACAAAACTGACATCGAAATTAACTTTTGTGAGAGTTAAGCTAATTGGGTGTCACTGGAAGTGAAAATGCTCTTATACAGCACTTTCAAACAAAACGCATGCTGCGTTTCCACACGTACACGCACACGGGCGAGCGGCCGTACAGCTGCCCGCACTGCCCCGCCGCGTTCACGCAGCCGAACCCGCTGCGGGTGCACGCGCGGAAACAGCACCCGCAGCTGCCGTTCCGGGTGCAGAACCCGACACGACAATAAATTGTTCTAACTAATGTGTTTGGTTTTTATCCTTAAAGGCCTGTCCTTACTTGCGCGAGTCGCGGCACGGAGCTGCAAGCGAGTGTGCAGCGCGCGAGTAACCTGCAAATATTATATTGTTTCGGGGTTTGTCTCTGTCACACTAATAAGGCGTCATTAGAGTGACAGAGACAATTGATTTATATGTGTTACTGCATAAAAATACAACTCAGCAACTATTTAATAAAACAATAATGCGACCAGGGTCGCGTTTTATAAAGTTACAATTTACAATTTCGCTGTTTGCCTCTCTAACACACGCACATATTGGCTAGAAAGAGAGGCAAACAGCGAAATTGTAAATTGTAACTTTATAAAACGCGACCCAGTGGTCTATACCACAAAACTTTACAAGCGTACAATTCTACTAAATTGTATAAGTTCACATACAAAAAGTTGTCAATTTTGTAGAATTGTACACTTGTAAAGTTTTGTGGTATAGGCCAAAGAGGGCGGTGCCACAAAAAAAAAAAACAATTTGAGTAGTGTCACAAAATGTATTACTAAAGGTGCGTTCTAACCAAAAGAGCATTCGCTGTTCTATCGCCCTTTCTACGAAACCAACCAATCACGTTTTGTGTAACGATCGATTTTCGTAGAGTGGGGAGTTAGAATAGCGAATGCTCTTTTGGTTTGAACGCACCTTAATAAATTACATATTATTATGACTTATGATATTGTTCTTTATTCACTTTCAACCTGTGACGGATTGTCACGCAAATTTCTGATTCTCAGTATATCGCCATTGGGATGGAATGCTTGGGCCTTTGTTGATATATACACTCCGTAGTGTTAGGTAAACATTATTTAATGGTCCACACTTATAATTAGGACATAATTTGTATTTAAATAAATTAATTTCTTACATTGCGTCAGGTTGTCTCGAGAGCCATTTTTGGAAAGGGGAGAATAGATAATATAGAGTTGCCGCATAGACAATACATACTTGGTTACTTAAGGGCTATACACACAATCCAACACTTCCCCTTAGGCCTTATAGTAATGAAGTCCAAAAATGATAACAATAAATTATTAACATAATACTATATAATGCAAGTCATTATTTCTCTACATCATAAGAGACGTAACATCAACTACAAAGTAATGAATGAAAATATCATTGATATTTGTACAATATTCTCTAAGTTATAGAGACGTAATTGTCAATTAATTCTAAATAATATAAAATATTATCTCTGCAATGTAGAGTTTATCAATGAACAATAAATTACATATAAAACTTTCATATGAAAATATGTCAGAACTTCATAATATTATACAATTGGCATTCTGTTATGACTTCGTCCTAATATGACATTATAATTAATTAAATTTAACTATATAGAGACATCATGTTTCATAATAATATTCATGTCCGAAATGAAGCTAGAATGTTTTTGAGTACATAATGGCTTAGTCAATACATCAGCTATCATCTTGTCAGTCGAAAGGTATTTCACTGAAATACTGTCTTTTCTAATTAAATCTTTTACAAAGTGACAACGTATATCTATATGTTTAGTGCGTTTGTGACAAAATTCTTTGCATTCTAAAAGTCTTTGAGCACTCTGGTTGTCATTATAAACAGTACATGCAATTTGTTTATTTAGTATTTCAGTAAGCAGATTTTTGATAAAACATACATCTTTACAAACATCGCCTATAGCTAAAAATTCAGCTTCGGTCGTCGATTGTGCAATACATCTTTGCTTGCGTGATTCCCAGTTTATAACATTATCACCTAGCTTTATGACAAAACCTGTGTATGATTTCCTGTCAATAAGGTCGTTACCATAATCAGCATCAGTATATGCCTGTAAATTCCAATTAATACTTTTTATATAATATAAACAGTAATTAATTGTGCCAGCCAAGTACCTAAGTACACGTTTTGCTGCTATCCAATGTGACCTGTCAAAGCTATTATTGAACTGGCTTAGCTGACTACAAGCAAAGGATATGTCTGGTCTAGTACACACTGATAAGTACATTAGACTACCTACAAGTTGCCTATAGTCATAGGTCTCATTTACAATGTTTGCACTATCGTTTTTAGGTACAGTCAGTTTACAATTTAAAGCCATAGGCGTTGCAACAGGTTTGCAATCTTGCATCTTAAAACGTACTAATAGTTTTTTAATATATTCTGTTTGATCTAGACACAAAGTACCCTTTGACTTATTTCTTGTAACTCTTATCCCTAAGCAATTCCTCAATGGACCCATATCTTTGGTGTTAAATTCTTTTTCTAAAATATTTAGCAATTGGACTTTAATTAAGCTATTTTTAGAATAAAAGATATAGAAATCGTCCACATAAAGTGCTATGATAACGAAATCACATTCTAACTTTTTGGTATATATACATGGTTCACAAATTGACTGGTTAAATCCATTATTTATGAGTACTTGATTAACTTTTTCATTCCACATTTTGCTATATTGCTTTAAACCATAAATGCTTTTATGCAATAAACAAACCTTTTTATTATTTCCGTTACAGAATCCTTCAGGCTGTTCCATGTATATAACCTCATTTAGGTTTCCATTTAGGAATGCTGTGGCTACATCAAGATGATCAATTTCTAAGTCCATTTGATTGGCCAAGGAAAATAAGATTCTCATAGACGAATGGCGTATGACAGGAGCATATGTTTCATTATAATCTACACCCTGTTTTTGAGTGAATCCTCTAGCGACAAGCCTCGCCTTGTATCTATCAAAATTCCCATCAGCATCATGCTTCGACTTATACACCCACTTACATTTGATTACGTTTTTGTTAGTAGGTCTATCAACCAAAGTCCATACCTTATTTGAAACCAACGAATCGTACTCACATTGCATTGCTTTCATCCAATCATCATGATATGGAGAGGCAATGGCTTCGCGATACGATTGCGGTTCCTCAAATGAGGCAGAATGAGTCAACATTGAAAAATCATAATCACCATACCTTTGCGGGGGTCGACTGATACGGACAGGACGAACGGACGCACCTATGGAGGCTTCACCCTCCAGCACTGCTTCCCCTTCAGATGACGCCCGCTCAGACGATGTAAGGCGCTGCACGCGCTCACCGCCAGCAGAGCTGTCGCCGAAGTCGGGCTCAGACTGCACCGCTTCCCCTCCACGAGACGCCTGCTGAGATTGTGCAGACTGTTCTGCACGCTCAACACCAGCAGAGTCGGCGGAGTCAGGATTGGTCAAAGAGTGGTACTCCTCGTCATCTCCATCAGTTCCAACTGAAATTTCAGAAATAGCATTATTAGCTTCAATATTATTATTATCAGAAATTTCATTATGATTTTGCGTTTCATGTGTCTCAATATTTTTGTTAAAATCATTATTTATCAAATTGTTAGATGAGAATAAATAATAATTATCATTTGAATTATAAGATCCTTTATTGTAATGAAATTTATTCTCTAAAAATGCCACAGTGCGGGACAATATCACAGTATTTGGACTAGAAGGTTCACATAAGCGATACCCTTTCGAAGTCTCACTGTAGCCAACAAAAATAGCCATTTTACTTTTTGAATCTAATTTTTGCCGCTTCTGTGATGTATTTAAGTAATATGCAGTGCAGCCAAAAACACGGAGGTGACTAAGATCTACCTTAGTTCCGGTCCAAACCTCCTCAGGAGACCGTCCTGCTAGAGCGGTTGTAGGTGACCTATTTTTCAAATAAATGGCAGTCATCACTGCTTCACCCCAAAACCGATTGCAAAGGCCTGACTCACTAAGCATACACCTGACTTTGTCCATAAGAATTCTATTAACTCTTTCACTAACACCATTTTGTTGTTGGCAATAGGGAACAGACTTTTGATGTATGATTCCCTCCCTTTTCAAATAATTAGAGAAATTTTCATTAACATATTCACCACCAAAATCAGACCTTAATATTCGAATTGACTTCCCTAATTGCTTTTCCACCTGTGATTTAAATGTAATAAAATGTGACATTACCTCTGACTTTTTCTTCATAAGATATCCAAAGGTTTTTCTTGAGAAATCATCAGTGAAGCAGACAAGATACCTCTTGCCTCCCCAGGTTGGCTCCTGTATAGGTCCAAGGACATCGCTGCACAGTAGATCGAAATGAGTAAAAAATGGACATTCGCATATTTTCCTAGAAATCCTATTTTTAAAAATGCTTATCGGTTGAAAATGATATGAGGAATAAAAAATGCTATATAACATTTTTCTAAATGAGGCTTATTTTAAGCAGAAAAAAATAAAATGGTTTTTTTTTGTATGAAACTGAAAAATAGGTATCTTATTGTAAGTAAACCGTAACCGATCCCGCTTTCAAACCTTTAGAATATCATTGTCCTTCTCTAGAAAAGTAGAAAATAGTTTAAACCTTATCTCAGTAGGTGCCCGTTTTTGTTTTTTAGTCCAATCAAAAGTCGGTAAATACAACATTTTTCTTAGTTAACTATTTTTTTATTTTCGTTACAAAACGGTATATTCATGACAATTTAGTATAAAAATAAAATATTTGTGACATTTTATTAAGAATAAATACAATTTTTTATAAGAATATTGCATTGACATAGAAACATTTATTGCGGTGATTTTATTGATAGTAAACATATACTTGAAAATCTTGAAATCAACAATATAGTAAGTATAGTATATCTTTTTACTACCATAGTTAGTAAAAACATCGCAATAAATGTTTGATTTCAATGTCTTAATTTTTAACAATTTTCTTGAGAAAACTTGTATTTATCTGTATGAAAATGTCACAAATATTTTATTTTCATACTAAATTTTCATGAATATACCGTATTTTTAATGAAATAAAAAAAATAGTTAACTAAGAAAATGTTGTATTTACTGACTTTTGATTGGACTATAAAACGAAAACGGGCACCTACTGAGATAAGGTTTTAACTATTTTCGACTGTCCTAAAGTAGGACAATGATATTCCAAAGGTTTGAAAGCGGGATCGGTTACGGTTTTCCTACAATAAGATACCTATTTTTCAGTTTCATACAAAAAAAACACATTTTATTTTATTCTGCTTAAAATAAGCCTCATTTTGAAAAATGTTATATAACCTTTTTTATTCCTTGTATTATTTCCAACAGAAGAGCATTTATTAAAATAGCATTTTTAGAAAAAAAATCGAATGTCCGTTTTTTATTCATTTCGATCCACTGTGCGCTGTGGATCAGCTGTAATGCTTCATCAGCCCGCTTCGCCTGTCCCTTTGGGTAAGATGCAGCTGACATCTTCCCCTCAAGACAGGCAGTGCAGTTTTTGATGTCTTCATCCTGAAACATTATACCACATGCACCATCCCTCAAAGTTTTCAAACCTTTTATGGACAGACAGGCAAGTCTTTTATGCCACAGTTGCGCTGGGAGATTGGCAACTGAAGTGGCCCTCGGTGATTCCTGGCTAGCTTCCAGGAACAAAGAGTGATCCACGGGTGAGGTCTTGTTAGTCACAGACACAGGGACATTCAACTTGTACAAACCATTAGAACAAGTAGCACATGCAACGGGGTTGTCAAAATTAGTGGCTTTGCTCTCATAAATGCTACAACCTTTTTTATTAAACCAAACACTATATCCAGACTCAACTAACTTTGATATCGAAATCAAGTTGCATGAGAGTTTAGGCACATACATGACATTTGACAATGTTAATGGACTTACCTCGTCTTTCAATGAGAGTCGCATTCTCCCTTTGGCCTCACAAGTTATGGTGTTGCTATCAGCAACAATTACATTGGATTTACACGGTAATATATGAGTTAAAAGCTTCTTATCAGTAACCATACTATTCGTAGCTCCAGAATCCAAATAAAAACCAACTTGTGTATCTCTAGCCATGAATGCTGCTACCATGTTGGTCCGGTCAACATCAGCCGATGAAGTCTTCTTCTTGTTCTTCGCTTTCAGCTTGAAACATTTGGCCTTTGTGTGACCTTGTCTCTTGCAAAAGGCACAGCTAACAGTCTTCTTACTAATTAAAGCACTTGTAGTGTCTATTGAAGATTTTCTAGAGTATTCCTGAAGTAAGCGGGTCTTGATTATTTCACTTGTAAGCGTGTCCGCTGCTACCACAGTAGAAAGGTTGGACACAACTGTGTCATACTCCGCAGGCAAACCACTCAATAAGATTTCAGCCACCTCGGCGTCATCAATAGTCCTTCCTATGTCTTGTAATTGTTGAACTATAGTGGTGACACTTTCTATGTAGTTCGACATGGATGAGTGATCGCAAAACTGGATACTGTGAAGTTTTCTCAATAAGAGTACTCTGCGGTACAAACCTTTATCTTCAAAAACGTCAGCTAGCTTCTGCCAGGCTTCTGTTGGCGTTGCGACATTACGGACATACTGGTAAAGATCTTTACTCAGCGAAAGACAAATCCGTGCTAACGCACGGTTATTTCGGTCAGCATTATCCTCGGTTCCCTCGACGGCTTTCCACAAACCTTCCAGAATTAACACGTTCTTCGTGGTAAATTTCCATGTGTGGTAGTTCGACGTACCTTGTAGCTTTTCTATCGCCGACACGTGCCCGGTGAGGTTATTATTTGATGTCATGCCAGAGTCCATCTTGCCAATTGTATATTGAAGTTTATTTATAAAGCCCAAGCAATGGTATACTTCGTGAAGTACTTAAAATTCTGAGTTCTTTAAATCTTAAAATTCGCTGCGCTCATAACCTGGGCCCATAACCTGTGACGGATTGTCACGCAAATTTCTGATTCTCAGTATATCGCCATTGGGATGGAATGCTTGGGCCTTTGTTGATATATAAACTCCGTAGTGTTAGGTAAACATTATTTAATGGTCCACACTTATAATTAGGACATAATTTGTATTTAAATAAATTAATTTCTTACATTGCGTCAGGTTGTCTCGAGAGCCATTTTTGGAAAGGGGAGAATAGATAATATAGAGTTGCCGCATAGACAATACATACTTGGTTACTTAAGGGCTATACACACAATCCAACACAACCAAAACGCAAGCTGCGTTTCCACACGTACACGCACACGGGCGAGCGGCCGTACAGCTGCCCGCACTGCCCCGCCGCGTTCACGCAGCCGAACCCGCTGCGGGTGCACGCGCGGAAACAGCACCCGCAGCTGCCGTTCCGGGTGCAGAACCCGACACGACAATAAATTGTTCAAACTAATGTGTTTGGTTTTTATCCTTAAAGGCCTGTCCTTACTTGCGCGAGTCGCGGCACGAAGCTGCAAGCGAGTGTGCAGCGCGAGTAACCTGCAAATATATTGTTTCGGGGTTTGTCTCTGTCACACTTATAAGGCGTCATTGGAGTGACAGAGGCAATTGATTTATATGTGTTACTGCATAAAAAATACAACTCAACAACCACAGAATTAGATTTGGATAGAAGAAACAAGTTCATTCATTTGTATGGCGGCCGAGCATGTTAGATTTTGTACTGAAGTTGTTACTTGCCTATGATTTTAAATAAGTCTCAGGCCCTTGAGTATTCTTATTTTACAAAATTTTACGCCCGGAAGCTGCAAGTTGCGATTAAAGACGGACAACTCAGTGGATTTCACTGAGTTCATTTGACACGCCAAGTAGATACGTTTGCTTGATCTATGGTATATATGACATCTGTGTCAACAACTATTTAATAAAACAATAATGCGACAAGAGCGCGGTGCCACAAAAAAAAACAATTTGAGTAGTGTCACAAAATGCATTAACTTTCACTAATAAATTACATATTATTATGACTTATGATATTGTTCTTTACATAGCACTTTCAAACAAAACGCATGCTGCGTTTCCACACGTACACGCACACGGGCGAGCGGCCGTACAGCTGCCCGCACTGCCCCGCCGCGTTCACGCAGCCGAACCCGCTGCGGGTGCACGCGCGGAAACAGCACCCGCAGCTGCCGTTCCGGGTGCAGAACCCGACACGACAATAAATTGTTCTAACTAATGTGTTTGGTTTTTATCCTTAAAGGCCTGTCCTTACTTGCGCGAGTCGCGGCACGAAGCTGCAAGCGAGTGTGCAGCGCGAGTAACCTGCAAATATTTTGTTTCGGGGTTTGTCTCTGTCACACTAATAAGGCGTCGTTAGAGTGACAGAGACAATTGATTTATATGTGTTACTGCATAAAAAAGACAACTTAACAACTATTTAATAAAACAATAATGCGACCAGTGGCCTATACCACAAAATTTACAAGCGTAAAATTCTACAAGATTGTATAAATTCACATACAAAACGTTGTCAATTTTGTAGAATTGTACGCTTGTAAAGTTTTGTGGTATAAGCCAAAGAAGGCGGTGCCACAAAAAAAAAACAATTTGAGTAGTGTCACAAAATGTATTAACTTTCACTAAAGGTGCGTTCAAACCAAAAGAGCATTCGCTGTTCTATCGCCCGTTCTACGAAATCAACCAATCACGTTTTGTGTAACGATCGAATTCCGTAGAGTGGGGGGTTAGAATAGCGAATGCTCTTTTGGTTTGAACGCACCTTAATAAATTACATATTATTATGACTTATGATATGGTTCTTTACATAGCACTTTCAAACAAAACGCATGCTGCGTTTCCACACGTACACGCACACGGGCGAGCGGCCGTACAGCTGCCCGCACTGCCCCGCCGCGTTCACGCAGCCGAACCCGCTGCGGGTGCACGCGCGGAAACAGCACCCGCAGCTGCCGTTCCGGGTGCAGAACCCGACACGACAATAAATTGTTCAAACTAATGTTTGGTTTTTATTCTTAAAGCCTATCCTTACTTGCGCGAGTCGCGGTACGAAGCTGCAAGCGAGTGTGCAGCACAGAGAATAAATTGTTCAAACTAATGTGTTTTGTTTTTATCCTTAAGGCCTATCCTTACTTGCTCGAGTCGCGGCACGACGCTGCAAGCGAGTGTACAGCGCGAGTAGCCTGCAAATATATTGTTTCGGGGTAGTCTCTGTCACACTAATAAGGCGTCATTGGAGTGACAGAGGCAATTGATTTATATGTGTTACTGCATAAAAAATACAACTAGACAACTATATAATAAAATAATAAGGCGACAAGAGCGCGGTGCCACAAAAAAAAACATTTGAGTAGTATCACAAAATGTATTTACTTTCACTAATAAATTACATATTATTATGACTTATGATAATGTTCTTTATGGGCATTTTCACTTCTAGGGACACCCAATTAGCTTAACTCTCACAAAAAAGTTAACTTCGATGTCAGTTTTGCAACGACAATTAAGCATTAAATATTAACAAAAATAATGTTTTATCATTTAATCCATAAGGAATACGCGTTTATGCAATATAAAAACATGAATAAAGTGGGTTTACGTAAATATTTCATGCCTAATTGTTGTTACAAAACTGACATCGAAATTAACTTTTGTGAGAGTTAAGCTAATTGGGTGTCACTGGAAGTGAAAATGCTCTTATATAGTGCTTTCAAACAAAACGCACGCTGCGTTTCCACACGTACACGCACACGGGCGAGCGGCCGTACAGCTGCCCGCACTGCCCCGCCGCGTTCACGCAGCCGAACCCGCTGCGGGTGCACGCGCGGAAACAGCACCCGCAGCTGCCGTTCCGGGTGCAGAACCCGACACGACAATAAATTGTTCTAACTAATGTGTTTGGTTTTTATCCTTAAGGCCTGTCCTTACTTGCGCGAGTCGCGGCACGAAGCTGCAAGCGAGTGTGCAGCGCGCGAGTAACCTGCAAATATTGTATTGTTTCGGGGTTTGTCTCTGTCGCACTAATAAGGCGTCATTGGAGTGACAGAGACAATTGATTTATATGTGTTACTGCATGAAACATACAACTCAACATCTATTTAATAAAACAATGTGACAAGAACGTGGTGCCACAAAAAAAAAAACAAAATGTATTAATTATAAATATTAGATGTCATATACCAAAGAAAAACGACCAAGATCACCTATGTCCGAGGTGGGGATCGAACCCACGTACTCAGCTTTCTCGTTTTTCTTTGGTATATGACATCTAATATTTATAATTTATATAGTATTAAGTAGTGTGACTACTGGAGAAAAATTAAAAGTACAAATCAAAATATTTAGTTAATAAATAATTTGATTTGTACTTTCGCAATATGTTCAAAATGTATTAACTTTCACTAATAAATTACATATTATTATGACTTATGGCCGTGTGGTGACGGCAGAAAGAATACGTTTGTCACCACCCCAACTCCTCCGGCGGGTGTCGTAAGAGTCAACTAAGGGATTGAAGTATGGGCATTTACCTCCAAATGCGTCTATACGCATTGTTAATAGGGAAGGCCTACGTCCAGCAGTGGACTATCATAGGCTGATGATGATGATGATATTATTATGACTTATGATATTGTTCTTTATATACCACTTTCAAACAAAACGCATGCTGCGTTTCCACACGTACACGCACACGGGCGAGCGGCCGTACAGCTGCCCGCACTGCCCCGCCGCGTTCACGCAGCCGAACCCGCTGCGGGTGCACGCGCGGAAACAGCACCCGCAGCTGCCGTTCCGGGTGCAGAACCCGACACGACAATAAATTGTTCTAACTAATGTGTTTGGTTTTTATCCTTAAAGCATATCCTTACTTGCGCGAGTCGCGGCACGAAGCTGCAAGCGAGTGTGCAGCGCGAGTAACCTCTGCAAATATATTGTTTCGGGGTTTGTCTCTGTCACACTAATAAGGCGTCATTGGAGTGACAGAGGCAATTGATTTATATGTGTTACTGTAGAAAAAATACAACTCAACAACTGTTTAATAAAACAATGTGACAAGTGTCACAAAAAAACAATTTGAATAGTGTCACAAAATGTTTGTCAGCCTCCGTAGCCTAGTTGTTAGTGACCCAGCTAGAGCATGGATACCGGTTTTCGATAATATCGAAATTTCGATAATATCGGTCTTTTTTCCGATAATTTTTTATCGATATTAAATTTCTCAATTACCGGTTTTTTCGATATTTTCGATATTGACTTTTTTAGGGGAAAGAATGAATCGTAACGGTTTTTTCTAACCGTGGACAACATGGAGCGTACGCAAAAAACTTCCTGTGATTAATTCATTACTACATACATTATTATTATACTTAACTTTCCTATGTGCTTTGCTGTTCAGTACAGGCTTAGTACTGAGTAGGGATGTAGAAGAAGCAAACGATAGCTGAGCAGGAAACTAAATTAAACCAAGCAGCTGACTGTGTTTACCAACGGTTTATTGATCACTGACTTGTAAATATTTACAATTTTGTATATGACATATTTTTTAAAAATAGAATAAAACGACAACCAAAGACAATAAAAAAGTATAAATAAATTGTATAAAAACTATATACAAATACAACCTCAACAAAGGAGTAGGTACAAGTACGGTCAGCTCTAATAATATGTATACGATTTTGAACCTTATGCCTTCGACATACGTTCCGAAATGTATACATATCATTAGACGTGACTGTACATGAGTCCGCCAAGTTTAAAATTCGCCGAAACGATAATAGTAATACCAACGTAATAGTAATCTATAGGTCCGACTTAGATGGACGGTTTGCTGTGGCGAAAGTATTCGGCAAGTGATGAGAATTGTAGTGAGCGTTATATATACAGGGTGACCAGGGTGTAAGTCTAATACGGGCGAAGCTCTTAACGGGTGTTAGTTTACGACGTAATAAGTACATTCAAATAACTTTTACTTAAAATTAGAGCAACAAAATTTTCCATACAAAATAATTCGGCGCGCAATGTAGAGCAACATACGCGAGTTAAAGACTCGATGACAGCTAATTTCAAAAGCAGATGACATAACTGCCATATTAACAATAACAAATGTTCGTACCTACATTGCTGCACCGATAATCTTAAAAAAATATTCTTTGGAGTCATAATTGAGAGTAACTTTAAAAAAACCTTTTAATCCATAATTACACTAATGAATCCCATGCCTGGTTCAATTGATCGCCCGTATTAGACTTACACACTGTATATACGGATTCTAATTGTAGGTACTGTTTGTTCTTGTAAGTTTATGACTTGTCACTTGTGGCTGATTTTGATTGTTACACTGATTTATATTTTATTATTATTTTTTTTTTTTATGATTTAATAAAGCATTAAAACTCGAAGTCAACTAAATATAATATGTTCTGTTCTACAAATCAAACTTTGATATTTGTAGAACATATTTATCAGACATCCAGTTTTACTGTTTTATCGATAAACGAGCCTTTGCTCCCATGGTCCTATGCGTATTATGGACGTAAAAAAACAGGATTAAAACTACCCTATAATTATGTTGCCCCGGAGTATAAACTATTACTATAACAAAATTGATCAAAATCTGTGTAGTAGTTTCCGATATCTTAGCGAACAAACTCACAGCCAGACAAATTTTGTCACTGTTTTATTTTAATATATAATTTCAGTTACGCAACCGTTCAAAAATAAATGACAAGTTTGTATAAAAAATATTTTTATTTGGTTAAAGTTATTTACTTTTTTCCATCCAATAACGAAAAAATATCGATAATATCGAAATTATCGAAAAACCGATTCTCTAAATTTTATTATCGAAAAATTACCGATAATGCTCAAAGACTCCGATATTCCATGCTCTAGACCCAGCCAACGAAGCTGGAGGTTCCGGGTTCGAATCCCGGCGAGGGCATTATTTGTGTATTTATTTATCACAAATATTTGTTTCTCGGTCATGGCTGTCTATGTTTTTAAGTATCTATATGTATCTATCTATTATATCCACATCACAAGCCTTAATTGAGCTTACCGTGGGACTAGGTCGATTTGTGTAAGATGTCCCAAGATATTTATTAACACTAATAAATAACATATTATTATGCTATTGTTCTTTATATAGCACTTTCAAACAAAACGCATGCTGCGTTTCCACACGTACACGCACACGGGCGAGCGGCCGTACAGCTGCCCGCACTGCCCCGCCGCGTTCACGCAGCCGAACCCGCTGCGGGTGCACGCGCGGAAACAGCACCCGCAGCTGCCGTTCCGGGTGCAGAACCCGACACGACAATAAATTGTTCAAACTAATGTGTTTAGTTTTTATCCTTAATGCCTGTCCTTACTTGCGCGAGTCGCGGCACGAAGCTGCAAGCGAGTGTGCGCGCGAGTAACCTGCAAATATTATATTGTTTCGGGGATTTGTCGTCAAACTAATAAGGCGTCATTGGAGTGATAGAGTCAATTGATTTATATGTGTTACTGCATAAAAAATACAACTCTACAACTATTGCTTCTGTCACACTAATAAGGCGTCATTGCAGTGACAGAGACAATTGATTTATATGTGTTACTGCATAAAAAATACAACTCGACAACTATTTAATAAAACAATAATGCGACAAGAGCCCGGTGCCTAAAAAAAAAACAATTTGAGTAGTGTCACAAAGTGTATTAACTTTCACTAATGGTGCGTTCAAACCAAAAGAGCATTCGCTGTTCTATCGCCCGTTCTACGAAATCAACCAATCACGTTTTGTGTAACGATCGAATTTCGTAGAGTGGCGAGTTAGAATAGCGAATGCTCTTTTGGTTTGAACGCACTTTAATAAATTACATATTATTATGACTTATGATATTGTTCTTTATTCACTTTCAAACAAAACGCAAGCTGCGTTTCCACACGTACACGCACACGGGCGAGCGGCCGTACAGCTGCTCGCACTGCCCCGCCGCGTTCACGCAGCCGAACCCGCTGCGGGTGCACGCGCGGAAACAGCACCCGCAGCTGCCGTTCCGGGTGCAGAACCCGACACGACAATAAATTGTTCTAACTAATGTGTTTGGTTTTTATCCTTAAGGCCTGGCCTTACTTGCGCGAGTCGCGGCACGGAGCTGCAAGCGAGTGTGCAGCGCGAGTAACCTGCAAATATATTGTTTCGGGGCTTGTCTCTGTCACACTAATAAAGGCGTCATTGGAGTGACAGGTGTTGGTGCATAAAAAATACAACTCGACAACTATTTAATAAAACAATAATGCGGCAAGAGCGCGGTGCCACAAAAAAAAACAATTTGAATAGTGTCACAAAATATATTAATTTTGTCTAAAGGTGCGTTCAAACCAAAATAACATTCGCTGTTCTATCGCCCGTTCTACGAAATCAACCAATCACGTTTTGTGTAACGATCGAATTTCGTAGAGTGGGGGGTTAGAATAGCGAATGCTCTTTTGGTTTGAACGCACCTTAATAAATTACATATTTTTATTATTATTATGACTTATGATATTGTTCTTTATATAGCACTACAAACAAAACGCATGCTGCGTTTCCACACGTACACGCACACGGGCGAGCGGCCGTACAGCTGCCCGCACTGCCCCGCCGCGTTCACGCAGCCGAACCCGCTGCGGGTGCACGCGCGGAAACAGCACCCGCAGCTGCCGTTCCGGGTGCAGAACCCGACACGACAATAAATTGTTCTAACTAATGTGTTTGGTTTTTATCCTTAAAGCCTGTCCTTACTTGCGCGAGTCGCGGCACGAAGCTGCAAGTGAGTGCAGCACGCGCGAGTAACAATATTATATTGTTTCGGGGTTTGTCTCTGTCACACTAATAAGGTGTCATTGGAGTGACAGAGGCAATTGATTTATATGTGTTACTGCATAAAAAATACAACTCAACAACTATTGTCTCTGTCACACTAATAAGGCGTCATTGGAGTGACAGAGGCAATTGATTTATATGTGTTACTGCATAAAAAATACAACTCGACAAGTATGTAATAAAACAATATTGCGACAAGAGCGCGGTGCCACAAAAAAAACAATTTGAGTAGTGTCACAAAATGTATTAAATTTCACTAAAGGTGCGTTCAAACCAAAAGAGCATTCGCTGTTTTATCGCTCGCTCTAACCAATAACGTTTTGTGTAACGATCTAATTTCGTAGAGTGGGGGGTTAGAATAGCGAATGCTCTGGTTTGAACGCACCTTAATAAATTACATTATTATGATATTGTTCTTTATATAGCACTTTCAAACAAAACGCATGCTGCGTTTCCACACGTACACGCACACGGGCGAGCGGCCGTACAGCTGCCCGCACTGCCCCGCCGCGTTCACGCAGCCGAACCCGCTGCGGGTGCACGCGCGGAAACAGCACCCGCAGCTGCCGTTCCGGGTGCAGAACCCGACACGACAATAAATTGTTCAAACTAATGTGTTTGGTTTTTATCCTTAAAGGCCTGTCCTTACTTGCGCGAGTCGCGGCACGAAGCTGCAAGCGAGTAACCTGCAAATATTGTATTGTTTCGGGGATTTGTCGTCAAACTAATAAGGCGTCTTTGGAGTGACAAAGGCAATCGATTTATACGTGTTACTGCATAAAAAATACAACTCAACTATTTAATAAAACAATAATGCGACAAGAGCGCGGTGCCACAATAAAAAACAATTTGAATAGTATCACAAATTGTATTAACGTTCACTAATAAATTACATATTATTATGACTTATGATATTGTTCTTTATGGACAATTAAGCATTAAATATTAACAAAAATAATGTTTTATCATTTAATCCACAAGGAATACGCGTTTATGCAATATAAAAACATGAATAAAGTGGGTTTACGTAAATATTTCATTCCTTAATTGTTGTTACAAAACTGACATCGAAATTAACTTTTGTGAGAGTTAAGCTAATTGGGTGTCACTGGAAGTGAAAATGCTCTTATATAGCACTTTCAAACAAAACGCATGCTGCGTTTCCACACGTACACGCACACGGGCGAGCGGCCGTACAGCTGCCCGCACTGCCCCGCCGCGTTCACGCAGCCGAACCCGCTGCGGGTGCACGCGCGGAAACAGCACCCGCAGCTGCCGTTCCGGGTGCAGAACCCGACACGACAATAAATTGTTCAAACTAATGTGTTTGGTTTTTATCCTTACTTGCGCGAGTCGCGGCACGAAGCTAACAGTACTTGGTTACGGGCGGAGGTTTATAGGGCTCCTTTGACGCTTTATAAGTGTCCATTATAGGTAAAATAGTGTCTGTCCAGTTAAATTAAATTTAAAGTTTTGACACTGGCAGTGGCACTACTGACAGTTACATTACAACAAACGTCATGTCAACTGTCAACAGTCTATTTTTTTAAATGCAAAGGTAATCATTGCTTTCAGGCATAGAGATTACGTCACATTATACTTTGGACCTTTCGGAATTCGCAATTTTTATATTTCAAACAAAACGCATGCTGCGTTTCCACACGTACACGCACACGGGCGAGCGGCCGTACAGCTGCCCGCACTGCCCCGCCGCGTTCACGCAGCCGAACCCGCTGCGGGTGCACGCGCGGAAACAGCACCCGCAGCTGCCGTTCCGGGTGCAGAACCAAGGCCTATCAACTACTATGGGCATACGAGATTTTTTTAAATTTGTCAATGTGTGGGTTGGTATTTCATACCAAAGTTACCAACAATTCAAATAGGATTTTTAAAGTACAGCAACTCTGCTCTAAACTGTCTGACACATCAAATTTGACGTCAATGCAGCGTTGCCAGATGGTCACGAAAGTGACTATCTGCGTGACTTTTGACCCTCCCGCGTGACAAGCGCGTGACTTGTGATTTTAAGGGAATTTTCGTGACTTTTTACCCTATTAAGAAATTTTCGTGTTTTTTTTTACAGAAGTCAATTTTACAAAATATTTGTAATTTATGATTTTGGAACGCACCCACAAATAGAGAATTGTCTCTTGTCAAAGTTGTCATTATCAATGACACTCATGACACTGACAAGTGACAGTATCAATATTATTCAATATTCGCTTTCGCTATTATCAATATCAGTAATGGGCATTGGCAGAGTGACAATAACACTTATTTCGTAAATATTAAGGTGTAATTTTGTGTGATTCGTTTAAGTCGCTGGCGAGTTTATATTGGTTTAGACAGACGTACTGCAATTGCAAAAAGCTACATAAATACTTTCAAGGAAAATTATTTTCAACTTGATCGGTTTAGAAGGTTCAGTAAAAAAACTACGGAACCCTGCACTGAGCGTGGTCCGACACGCTGTTGGCCGGTTTTTTTTTTTGCTAAAATCGATTTATCAAGAACAACTGAAACGCGTGACTTTTAGAGCCAAATCGTGATTTTTAGGAAACCCAAACGTGACTAGTGACGCGACGGCCCTGGCAACACTGCGTCAATGATTGACGGTCAATGTGTCAATGCTTGTCAATATGAAATTTATAAATAACGGTATTTTGATAATTTCGCACCTTTAAAATTAAAGTGACCTTACTTGAAATTAATCTAATAGCTTACCATTTCCATTGCCAATGTAAAATATGTAGTCCGGCTCTAAGGAAGCATATTTCCAGCCCTTTGCCTTCCGAGATTCTGCAGCCATTTAGGTGTACGCATGGTGCGACTATATTCAGATGCATACTACTTATATTATTAAGGAGATGGTTACGTGTACGCCTCCCGGAATATCGACGCATGAAATGAAGTGGCCGTCAGAAACTCAACACCCGTCATGGAACCGTCATACCATACAACCGAACAACAACAATTAGCGGAGAACAACAGACACCGGCACCGAGTAATTGAACAAGCAAGCTCCGGATCCGGGTTACTTATCACATGCGCGCTGTATTTTTGATTTCCAGGTTCAGTTGCCACTCGCGTCAGCCACGTAGCATATATTGTGCTCTGGCGCCATTCACAGAAAGAATATGACTCGTGTGCTAATCCCAAGAATAGTGACAAATTGACATCCAGCATTCACATGCACCGCACCAGACCTTGGAATGGTAATGATGCTTGCCTTTAAATTCATTATTTTTATCTCTATTATGCAACACTTGTGATTTCCTAGTGGGTTTGCTTATTTTTTTAGATAGCGACGGCTTCGGCTATACCTTGGTTGCCTGAAGAATACTGGTCTTCATTAACATCTCTGAATGCCCTGCATGGACAGTGCAAAGTTCTTTGTGGCAGACATTTTCAAGATTCTTGCTACTGGGATATTTATAGAACACGTCTGACCAAACATGCAGTTCCAGGATTTGACATCAATACATTCCAAATGATCCAAATGATCAGTATCTTCCATAGTACAACAGGTATTACTAATAGTTAATATTTCAGCTACATCCATGTTTAGTTAAATTGATTATTAGAAATTAAATTGATAATTATCAAGTCCATGAAAGTAGATTTCCGGGCACTTACAAGTACCAACTTAGGACCAAGGTTTATATACCAATTTACCAATTATGGCAATTATCAGTTTTATTTAAATATTAGTAAAAATTGCTATATTACAATGGGTACAACTTATCTTAACTAATCTCAACCATACCTATCCTGTAAAATTAAAGTAAATAATGAATTGTCAGTAGAATGTAAAAAAAAGTAAACAAATATTTTCATATCATTTGACATCTTGGACACTATCGTGAAACACGTTAGCTTAGCAGGTATACATATATATTTTTACGTTAATACTAATAAATATCAATAATTTAACTAAAAATATATTAAGTGAACTCAAGGTTTAAGATTTTAAGTTCGTAATAAAACAAGATTATGTTGTAAAATTGCGTGATTATGGAATAATGGAAGTTTTTAGGTTTATTTACTTTTTTTAGATTCTACTGACAATTGGTACGTATGATGTAAGCTAGACCATGTTACGTTTTTGAATACTGTTGCGGTATAAGGTATTAATTTATTAGAATACTTTAACTGTTAGATTATTTGAAATGGTCTACATATCATTATATTTTGTTCAGATCAACCTCTCATAGGATATGGTAGCTGAATGTTCAAAAAACCAAGTAAACCTGATAGAGAAAGTAGAACCTGTGATAAGACCAAGTAGTTCTGCGGCTGAACCATTCAAATTGACGGTAAGTTTAGACTTATAACTTATAAGTTTACAATTTGTGACCATCAGGAATGGTCATAAAAGCACCAAATACGCGTGTTCTAGACCATGTATCAATACTGTACCTCATAAAAGTCATAAACCAATTAATAATATTTTAATCACACGTTTCATAATAATACATGTGTGTATTGCGAGTAAAAAAGCGCCTGTTTCAAATTGGTTGGCAAAAATACAAGTCAATTTTTCGCCGACCAATTTGCAACAGGCGCTTTTTTAGTCGCAATACAATTTATGACACGTGTGAGTTCCAGAACATAGTTCTCACACGTATGATGCAAATTTTGTGATTATTTAGATATCTCTCTTGCTATCGTAACGACACAACAATATTATTTTTTCGTTTTAAATCAAATCAAATCATTTATTGCACACATATGTACATTCCTTCAATTATATTATGACTTCCTTCCAAATAGGAATCAAAAATACTGAAAACTGTATCGGACCACTTCTACTAGGTATTAAATAAATAAATATTCAGGTACACTGGACGATGTCAGACAATTCAACTTAGCCCCTTTAGCAATAATACTTTATGAATGTAAACGGCGCTATACATACATACTTATTTAGAACTTTTTATACCACAAACAAGCATAGCTCATAGTAAGAAGCTACAGTAACCTATAGACACCTGCAAATCCAGAGGATCCACTCGTGCGTTGCCGACCCTTTAAAACCCTATTAAACTCCTTTTTGAGGATCCCCATACTGTAGTCGATTAAGAAATCCTCGTAGTACTCGTAGTATTTACGAGTAACTATCTTCCTAATACTACCAAATACAACTACTATGTACAAGTAACTCAAATTAAACAAACAGTACTTAGCCTAAGTTTTATCATAGCTGAAAACCTATTCGAAACAAAATAAATATTTGTAATTTGGAGAGTGAATTGAAAGTTTATGATAGTTATCATCAGCAAGAAGAGCCGAAAGACACACTACACTGCTGGACACAGGCCTCTCCCAAAGACTGCCACAATGACCACTGCCGTATTATTCATAAGAGGGGTTTTGCCGTAATCGCCATGTTTGGCATGCGGGTTGGCTATCGTATTACTTACCTCCACCATAGTCAAAGTGTACGAGACAACCACAGGAACACTTGGGGTGGTCAGAAACGTATTCTTACTGCCTTCACCACGCGCCCTAGCTTATGACAATTATGAATTATGAATTTTATGATGGGATAATACTCTTTAATTCGATTTCAGGGCAAGTCGTCTCAGATGGATTGTCTAGTAGCTGGATGCTCAACAGTCCCCGTCGAACTAGTGGGCGAAGGAACACTGCTTGTAAAGGTGCATTCCACCTCAATGCGGACGAGATCCTTTGGCACTTATATAAAGGTGCATTCAGACCAAACGAGCATTCGCTATTGTATCCCCCACTCTACGAAATCAACGAATCACGTTTCGCGTAACGATCGAATTTCGTAGAGTAGGGGGTTAGAATAGCGAATGCTCTTTTAGGTTCTCACCAAACTAGTCGACGCCGTTTCGGCTAATCGCGTACGGAAAAAGCTTTATGTCAACGCAATAAGAGCGAGGACATCGTAAATCGGCTCGGCCCGCGCGAAACGACGTCTTTCGACGGGAAAAGGGCGTTTTGCCGTAAAGCTGTTCGCATTCGTACGACCCCGTTTGCAGCCTAACGCACACGTTCGCATTCCTAAATCTCCTAATACCGCCGTACGGTGCCGGAAAGAGTTGAACGGCTCCGATCACGGCCGAGTACCTACGATAAGGACCGGTCAGAGCTGGCGGAAGCCGTTCAGCGTCTTCGACGGCCGAACATAGCTGACGACGGCCGAAAAGAGCCGATGACGGCCGAAGTAGCTACTAATGCGTTTGTATTTATTCATTTGAATTATTACCCACATTAAAATCTGCAATAGATCTGACAACACGAAGTAATACTGTCGTAATCATACACGTCTGTTCAATTTCAAACTACAGTGTAAACTCTTTATAACGTTTTCCTTTATAACGATAACCTCCCTATAACGTTAAAGTGAGTACAACTTGGTTGGTTTGCGTTAAAAACCACATATTGAAACACTCTTTATAGCGATACGCCATTCTCTATTACGAAGAAATGTGTGAAATATTTTTAGACAGTAAATATTTATTATCGGTAACAAGACTTTGAAGCTCCGAAACATCCTTGGTCGGTCTAGCTTTTGTTATTCTTAATTGCCTTGAACACGTGTAGTATGACCCATTGTTTTCTCGAAAGTGATGGGCTTCGACCAAGCATACTTGGAACCATCGTAGTATCAGTCTTGTTAATTTGGTTGTTTTTTTTGTTCTCTCCGTATAACGATAACTCTCTATAACGATAAAAAATGCTCAGTCCCTTGAGTTTCGTTATAAAGAGTTTACACTGTGGTTTTTAGTTACTAACAACTAGTCTCCAAAAATGAGATTTACGATTGCCGATCACCCGCTGTCCTATCTATCTGTTCGTCGGACTCAGCGGCTGTACGCGTGCTGTCTGACGTCTCGACGGCAGGACGGAGCACGGGAGAGCCGACCGCCGCTTTACAACTGTTGCGGTAGCAAATCGCAGCCGATCGAGCGTTTCGGCGGCCGTAAGGAGGTTGAGACTGCTTAACGCAGGTGTTCAGCCGCGGAGACGGTCGATCGGCTAAATGCGAATAGTGTGGTGTAAAACACTCGGCGAAAGCCGACTCCGCGTCGATTGGTTTGGTGAGACCCTTAGTCTGAATGCACTTATATAAGTGCCATAGGATCGTCTGCATTGATGATATGTTAATCATAATTTTATTGGCGTCGCGTCATCAGCCTCTCTCAGTCCACTGCTGGACGTAGGCTTCTATTAACTATGCCTATCAGCGCATTAGGAGGTAAATGCTCGTCGCCACGCTGCACAAGCGGGTTGGCGATCGTAGTAGTGTATACAGTATGCTGCTGCCTGCTGCCCATTAACAATCTTCTATAAAAGAATATTTATTAACACTTTGATACGGGAAACATATGGGGAACATATTATAGCACAAATATCATAACTATAAATTATAATTATAGTATAAAAAATCCAACAAATTTGTAGCAAACTAGCAACACTAGCAACCCTAATTAGTTTCGCCATGTCCGTCTGTCTGTGATGTCCGCAGCATAACTCATTTGGCCGTTAGTCCTACTAGAAATTAGCAATACGGTAGGTACAGGTATAGGTACAGTCGGGTTCAAAATTGCATGGACAGTTTATGAATTAATTAGTTCATAAATCGTCCATGCAATTTTGAACGCCACTGTACATTATAAATTTAAGAGTCAAACTCTTGTCGGCGTAACTGATGAATGTAGCTGTCTCCATCTAACTCTGTCCAAAGCCGCCTCCTTGACTTCCTTGTACGACACGACGTCTACTTTCTCTTCTATTTGTTTCATGCAACTTCTTCTAGCTTCTTCCTCGCTTCCCTTTAATCCTTCCTTCTATTATGTTTTTTATCAAAGCGTCATATCGTATAAGGTGGCCAAACATGATATAATGATGATAGGTACATACTAATCACGCTGATAAAGTGGTAGAATAAAATATATAAAAAAAATCAGGCACGGTTACGTGTACGGGACGGAAAGTGGGGATGATTTATTTTGCTGTAATCTTGTAGTATGGGGTATCGTTATATAGATTTTTTTTTAAAAGAATAAGAGTCCCAAAATGTTTTTTTAACGTCTACATTTTCGGGAATAAATTCAGATAAAAAAAAATGTTCACAACTCTAAGTTTTCATCGGTGGATCAAAATATGAAAAAAATCATAAATACTTTAAAATTAAACTACATAATATTTTTCCCCTCACTAGCTCGTAAAGCGCTCGTTTATCCTTTAATACGAACGGGTAAAAACGCATATTATTCACTTGTGTGGCAAAGTAATGACCTTGGAGCGTAGCGCGAAGTAGCATTCGTTTAACAGATAATAAAACGTAAAATGCTCATGGAAGTAGCATTCGTATAAAAATAGTAAACTAAACAACTTTCAGAGTGTTCTGTTATAATTTTGTAAAAATAATGAATAAGAATGATTTAATAATGCACTGGCGTTGGTGTGCAACTACAGGAATGAATTAAAATCGTGCTGCGTTTACTTTTTCGTGCTAAGTTTACTGCGACAAAATCTTGCATTAAATACATGATGCATTTCGAAAATTATTATCACTAACCTGATGATGATTGTAATGTGAACAAATAATACCTTTTTTGAGTTCCCTCGCTATAGTGAGGGGAAAAGTTTTGTGTTACACACGGGTGCAAATGTATTTTACTTCTCGTATGTTAAAACATTTCATACTCGCGGGTAAAATACAACTTTGCACCCTTGTATAACAAATAACTATTATTTTGCACAGATCGGCCCAGCCATTTTTGAATTACTGCGGAATTGGCCGGTTTTTCATATTGGCCTATGAGAACGTATTTAGTACAATAAATGATTAGTGTATTTCCATTTGTTTTCAGGATTCAGGAATAACGAAAACACCAGACCAACGAAACAAAAAAGAAAAATAATTTGAAGACATATTAACAAAAATAAACTAAGCCAGCACTCCGAAAGTTCCGAAACACAGCAACATTTTCATATTTTTTACAAAAGAAGGTTAAAGAAAAAAAATTCAAGTTAGATAAACAAAATTTAAAAAAAAAGTTATGATGAGAGTGTGAAATGTTTATTTGAGTTGAATTTAAATCACTCGTTCACTTTATTACTCGAGAGCCAACTTATTAATTATAATTACCGAAGAACCAACAAGGCAGAAGATATAATTTAGACCAATAAATACTGACCTTAACATTATACAAGAAATCACCATCTTGTTATCATTTCCTAACAAATATTTTTTCATTGCCATGCCCGACAACGTGAAATAAAATACTGAATATGGTACCCATTAAGCTAGGAACCAACAAGCAGGTCTTTGCTGGATTGAAGTCAATGGCTGAAACATTTACCGACGACGACAGCATAATAATCTCATTAGTTTAGGACGAAATTACTATCAATGGCAACATGGCAACATCTCAATTTCAACCCACAACTGGACAAGAAGACACAAGAATAACATCATTGTAACTATTGATGTCAAAACTTTAGGTTTGTGGGGCCCCAAGGCACAGATATCAAGGAATGAGTACGTGATCAAGCTTTAAAATGTTATAGGAAATGGGAGCGAATCTTCATCTTCTAAAAGCGAGCTGATACGCATAATCTCGTTTCTGCCTAATACTTTATAGGTTGGTGTATCGAACAGTTTGACTACTTTGGTTACTAGAATAGTAGATTACACGGGTCCCCTTTAATATGCCTAATATTAATAGTCCTAATATGAATTCGCATAACGGATTTGGCATAAATAATTAAGCATAATATTAAATAGGCAAAATAATAAAAATCCATAATGCTTAATACGCATATTACTGATTATGCATAATTGAAATATGCATAACATTATTAAATATAACTTTATTCATCCTAACATGGATTAGCATAAACTTGATTATTTTATTATTAAGCGAATGAGGCAGATCGGGGTAAAACCAAGACCGTAAGGTTAAGTTCAAAAGACTAATAAGCAGGAGGGACGAAGCGAAGTTGAAGCCTAGCTTTCGTCGATATATCCTACACATCCTAATGAACACGTCAGATACAGTCAATTGAATAAAACATTAGGTATTTAATAATCAATTTTATTAGTAAAGAAATCACATCTTGGTAGGCGCATGAGGCCCACGTAGAGTGCGTACCTATTTAATACGGGCGTACCTATATTTTAATGATGCTTAAAATAGGATCTGGGGAACCTATTTACTTATACCATGATTTCTACGATCACAAAACGATAACTGTATCCCGTATAAAATACACACGCCGTATTTATGAACATTATAAATTGCTAATCAATATTTACTATAAAAAATATAAGTAGGTAGGTATACATGTATGCCATGTGGTATAAAATATGTCAAGACCATTAACTGTTATACCTACGCACAAGTAAAAGAAAAGTCTAAACTAGTTTTAAATTGGAAGCAATATATAGTTAATAATAATATTATTTTCTCAAACATGCAATGAAATGTTGTCATTATGTTCGTCATAATACGCTTTAAAGTATGACGTTGCAGGCGGATGACCTCGAGATAATAGTAAAGGATTTTCATACGAATTTAACGGCCTAGGCCGGTAAGTAATTTTTTTTTAAAACATGGCGTCGGTTTTCATGAATAGGCTAAACAGCTAAATTCTGTTTTTTCTGTGTCGTATTTTTTATTTCATATTATGTTTGAGAAAAGCACTATACAATACACGCCTCGCCGTGAAATGGGCTTATCGGCTTCGTATCACTGTCCATACCTGCTCAGCCGGTAAGCCCATCTTTCCCGGCGTCTGCAGTAATGTACTATATTTAATACGTACTAATCGACAGTAACTTGGCAAAAATATTAGGTATATTGTATTGGTTTCGCTAAGCAATCTACATATGATCGGTCATTATTATTTTATCTATTATATTTTATACCTTTCATTAAGTATACCAATTAGTATTATGCTGATCCTAATTATTCCAAATTATCGTTATGATAATTTACGTTATACGTAAATACATTATGCGTAATCGTTTATGCGAAATTATACTTATGCCACTTAAATAGTATGCTTAACAACGCTATGCCAATTTGAAGTATGCGTAATAAATTATGCGAATTAATATAGACTCAGATTACACACCAATGGGATAAAGCACTGTTTTATGTCACGGGCGCGACATTGAATCCTGAACGTAGCGAAGGACTTTCAGTTTAATATAAGTGAAAAATATAGCTTAACTCAAGTAAGTCACCTACATACAAGTCACATAAAAGCGGAAGTCCTTATCTAAATTATAGTGTCAAAAAGAAACTTCCACTTGTATTACAAGTTACAAGCTTTCGAGAAATGGGCCCCTGTTGTATGTAGTAGTGATCTATCCAAATAGACAATACGTCATGTTTAAAATGCGAACACAAACAAAATAAATGCCTATATGGATAGATTACAAGTATTACAACCTCATACAACAGGAGCTTTTCTTAACCTTTTCACCTATATCTTAGTTATGTTAATAATGTTCCTTGTTACTGTGATTCTTCTAAAGTAAGTGAGCATAGGTATAAAACAATTTACTATGTAAATTTGAATTAATAAATTAATTATTTAAGAATGTCACTAATTAACACTGTTGTACAATAAAAATAACTTAATATGTGCTGCGCCCATCAGGGTTCATGTTTCAGATGTGTGCACTATGTTGTTTAAAGGGTGCAATTGAATAAACTAGAGAAAAATTAGAGAGCTAGATGATACTTATTTATTAGGTAATTAATTGCCTACAATTTGTGATAACGATATTTGAAATTGTATAAAAATCTAATTTAAAATGTTAATTGTGAGTTTCTCATTCTATGTCATATTATTCTATATTTCGCATTACTAAGCGTACAAATGAAAATATACCTAATCATTTTTATTATTATAACATAAGTTGAACGTATTGTGAAAATACGAAGCAAATTATTTTGATTTGTACTTTTTTATTTTTCCCCAGTAGTCACACTATTTAATACTATATAAATTATAAATATTAGATGTCATATACCAAAGAAAAACGACCAAGATCACCTAACGCCCGAGGTGGGGACCGAACGGAACCACGTACTCAGCTTTCGCGGCTTATGCTTGTACCCCTCGGGCGTTAGGTGATCTTGGTCGTTTTTCTTTGGTATATGACATCTAATATTTAGAATAAGATAAGTTAATAAATTATATTACAGATAGAATATTTATAGAAGGTGTGCACTAAATAAATAAGTAATTTTAACATAATGCTGCATTTAATTTCATACAATATAATTATATGTTATCACAAGTATAGCACAGTTAAGGATTATTTTTTCACTGCCTTACTTGAATTTACATAAAATCTAATGAAAATACTCTATGGCCTTATGTGCGCAAATATCTACTCTTAGATGATTCATAAATATACCTCTGGAACAACTTCCATATAGAGCATTTTCTTAGAAAATACATTTCGGTTAATCATACTGTTTCCACCAATTCAGCTCAGAATCACAAATCATAAGTTCTTTTCGACGAGAACATTGTTTCTTATTTTTATTCATTTTACATGGCATATTTTTCTCATAGGTACTTTTTTGGGAATGCAGATTGGGATTTTGGGTGGAAATGAACTGTAAACTCGAATAATATTAAAAATCTAAAGAAAAATACAAATAAATATTCCCTTGCTGGGATTCGAACCTGGATCATCCGCTTCACAGACAGAGTTACTACAGCTGCGCTAAACTAGTTGTCAAAATTAGTACTGCGCTAGGACTGTGTCGCTAGTAGTATAAACGAACTTTTGCGAAGAGGCTTAATTTTAATAAGGAGTTATCGTTCTTCTCTTTAGAGTATTATATTCTTTGTGCAGAACCCGACACGACAATAAATTGTTCAAACTAATGTGTTTGGTTTTTATCCTTAAAGCCTGTCCTTACTTGCGCGAGTCGCGGCACGAAGCTGCAAGCGAGTGCAGCACGCGCGAGTAACCTGCAAATATTATATTGTTTCGGGGTTTGTCTCTGTCACACTAATAAGGCGTCATTAGAGAGACAGAGACAATTGATTTATATGTGTTACTGCTTAAAAAATACAACTCAACAACTATTGTCTCTGTCACACTAATTAGGCGTCATTGGAGTGACAGAGGCAATTGATTTATATGTGTTACTGCATAAAAAATACAGCTCGACAAATATTTAATAATGCGACAAGAGCGCGGTGCCACAAAAAAAAACAATTTGAGTAGTGTAACAAAATGTATTAACTTTCACTAAAGGTGCGTTCAAACCAAAAGAGCATTCGCTGTTCTATCGCCCGTTCTACGAAATCAACCAATCACGTTTTGTGTTTGCCTGTCCTTACTTGCGCGAGTCGCGGCACGAAGCTGCAAGCGAGTGTGCAGCGCGCGAGTAACCTGCAAATATATTGTTTCGGGGATTTGTCTCTGTCACACTGGTAAGGTGTCATTAGAGTGACAGAGACAATTGATTTATATTTATATGTGTTACTGTATAAAAAATACAACTCAACAACTATTGTCTCTGTCACACTAATAAGGCGTCATTGGAGTGACAGAGACAATTGATTTATATGTGTTACTGCATAAAAAATACAACTCAACTATTTAATAAAACAATAATGCGACAAGAGCGCGATGCCACAAAAAAAAAAAACAATTTGAGTAGTGTAACAAAATGTATTAACTTTCACTAAAGGTGCGTTCAAACCAAAAGAGCATTCGCTGTTCTATCGCCCGTTCTACGAAATCACGTTTTGTGTAACGATCGAATTTCGTAGAGTGTAGGGTTAGAATAGCGAATGCTCTTTTGGTTTGAACGCACCTTAATAAATTACATATTATTATGACTTATGATATTGTTCTTTACATAGCACTTTCAAACAAAACACATGCTGCGTTTCCACACGTACACGCACACGGGCGAGCGGCCGTACAGCTGCCCGCACTGCCCCGCCGCGTTCACGCAGCCGAACCCGCTGCGGGTGCACGCGCGGAAACAGCACCCGCAGCTGCCGTTCCGGGTGCAGAACCCGACACGACAATAAATTGTTCTAACTAATGTGTTTGGTTTTTATCCTTAAAGGCCTGTCCTTACTTGCGCGAGTCGCGACACGAAGCTGCAAGCGAGTGTGCAGCGCGAGTAACCTGCAAATATTTTGTTTCGGGGTTTGTCTCTGTCACACTAATAAGGCGTCATTGGAGTGACAGAGGCAATTGATTTATATGTGTTACTGCATAAAAAATTCAACTCAACTATTTAATAAAACAATAATGCGGCAAGAGCGCGGTGCCACAAAAAAAAACAATTTGAGTAGTGTCACAAAATGTTTGTCAGCCTCCGTAGCCTAGTTGTTAGTGACCCTGCCAACGAAGCTGGAGGTTCCGGGTTCGAATCCCGGCGAGGGCATTATTTGTGTATTTATTTATCACAAATATTTGTTCCTTGGCCATGGTTGTCTATGTATTTAAGTATTTTTATGTATCTATCTATTATATCCACATCACAAGCCTTAATTGAGCTTAACGTGGGACTAGGTCGATTTGTGTAAGATGTCCCAAGATATTTATTTTTTTATTAACACTAATAAATTACATATTATTATGACTTTAGATATTGTTCTTTATATACCACATTCAAACAAAACGCATGCTGCGTTTCCACACGTACACGCACACGGGCGAGCGGCCGTACAGCTGCCCGCACTGCCCCGCCGCGTTCACGCAGCCGAACCCGCTGCGGGTGCACGCGCGGAAACAGCACCCGCAGCTGCCGTTCCGGGTGCAGAACCCGACACGACAATAAATTGTTCAAACTAATGTGTTTGGTTTTTATCCTTAAGGCCTGTCCTTACTTGCGCGAGTCGCGGCACGAAGCTGCAAGCGAGTGTGCAGCGCGAGTAACCTGCAAATATATTGTTTCGGGGTTTGTCTCTGTCACACTAATAAGGCGACATTGGAGTGACAGAGACAATTGATTTATATGTGTTACTGCATAAAAAATACAACTTAACAACTATTTAATAAAACAATAATGCGACAAGAGCGCGGTGCCATAAAAAAAAACAATTTGAGTAGTGTCACAAAATGAATTAACTTTCACTAATAAATTACATATTATTATGACTTATGATATTGTTCCTTATGGGCATTTTCACTTCTAGGGACACCCAATTAGCTTAACTCTCACAAAAAAGTTAACTTCGATGTCAGTTTTGCAACGACAATTAAGTATTAAATATTAACAAAAATAATGTTTATCATTTAATCCATAAGGAATACGCGTTTATGCAATATAAAAACATGAATAAAGTGGGTTTACGTAAATATTTCATGCCTAATTGTTGTTACAAAACTGACATCGAAATTAACTTTTGTGAGAGTTAAGCTAATTGGGTGTCACTGGAAGTGAAAATGCTCTTATATAGCACTTTCAAACAAAACGCATGCTGCGTTTCCACACGTACACGCACACGGGCGAGCGGCCGTACAGCTGCCCGCACTGCCCCGCCGCGTTCACGCAGCCGAACCCGCTGCGGGTGCACGCGCGGAAACAGCACCCGCAGCTGCCGTTCCGGGTGCAGAACCCGACACGACAATAAATTGTTCAAACTAATGTGTTTGGTTTTTATCCTTAAGGCCTGTCCTTACTTGCGCGAGTCGCGGCACGAAGCTGCAAGCGAGTGCAGCACGCGCGAGTAACCCGCAAATATATTGTTTCGGGGTTTGTCTCTGTCACACTAATAAGGCGTCATTGGAGTGACAGAGACAATTGATTTATACGTGTTACTGCATAAAAAATACAACTCTACAACAATTTAATGAAGTAATTATGCGACAAGAGCGCGGTGTCACAAAAAAAAAACAATTTGAGTAGTGTCACAAAATGTTTGTCAGCCTCCGTAGCCTAGTTGTTAGTGACCCTGCCAACGAAGCTGGAGGTTCCGGGTTCGAATCCCGGCGAGGGCATTATTTGTGTATTTATTTATCACAAATATTTGTTCCTCGGTCATGGCTGTCTATGTATTTAAGTATCTATATGTATCTATCTCTTATATCCACATCACAAGCCTTAATTGAGCTTACCGTGGGACTTGGTCGATTTGTGTAAGATGTCCCAAGATATTTATTTATTTATTAACACTAATAAATTACTTATTATTATGACTTATGATATTGTTCTTTATATAGCACTTTCAAACAAAACGCATGCTGCGTTTCCACACGTACACGCACACGGGCGAGCGGCCGTACAGCTGCCCGCACTGCCCCGCCGCGTTCACGCAGCCGAACCCGCTGCGGGTGCACGCGCGGAAACAGCACCCGCAGCTGCCGTTCCGGGTGCAGAACCCGACACGACAATAAATTGTTCTAACTAATGTGTTTGGTTTTTATCCTTAAAGCCTGTCCTTACTTGCGCGAGTCGCGGCACGAAGCTGCAAGCGAGTGTGCAGCGCGAGTAACCTGCAAATATTATGTTGTTTCGGGGATTTGTCGTCAAACTAATAAGGCGTCATTCAAGTGACAGAGACAATTGATTTATATGTGTTACTGCATAAAAAATACAACTCGACAACTATGTAATAAAACAATGATGCGACAAGAGCGCGGTGCCACAAAAAAAAACAATTTGAGTAGTATATTGATTTAAACTTTTACGATTATCACTCATATTTTAAAGACAAACGGGTCTTAATCGCGGAAACTTACGTTTAATTATATTCTGACGTTTCGGGCATGACGTAATACCCGTGGTCGCAGGCAGACAGGCGAGAGAATGTATCAACACCTTCGAGCTGCGTGGGTTTTTCGAACTACCTTGGTAATTTGGCTTGGTAGTTGGACGGGTATAACGTCATGCCCGAAACGTCAGGATATAATTAAACGTAAGTTTACGCGATTAAGACCCATTTGTCTTTTAAAATATGAATTTGAGTAGTGTTACAAAATGTATTAACTTTCACTAATAAATTACATATTATTATGACTTATGATATTGTTCTCTATAGCACTTTTAAACAAAACGCAAGCTGCGTTTCCACACGTACACGCACACGGGCGAGCGGCCGTACAGCTGCCCGCACTGCCCCGCCGCGTTCACGCAGCCGAACCCGCTGCGGGTGCACGCGCGGAAACAGCACCCGCAGCTGCCGTTCCGGGTGCAGAACCCGACACGACAATAAATTGTTCAAACTAATGTGTTTGGTTTTTATCCTTAAAGGCCTGTCCTTACTTGCGCGAGTCGCGGCACGAAGCTGCAAGCGAGTGTGTAGTAAGCGCGAGTAACCTGCAAATATTATATTGTTTCGGGGATTTGTCGTCAAACTAATAAGGCGTCATTGGAGTGACAGAGACAATTGATTTATGTGTTACTGCTTAAAAAATACAACTCAACTATTTAATAAAACAATAATGCGACAAGAGCGCGGTGCCACAAAAAAAAACAATTTGAGTAGTGTCACAAAATGTTTGTCAGCCTCCGTAGCCTAGTTGTTAGTGACCCTGCCAACGAAGCTGGAGGTTCCGGGTTCGAATCCCGGCGAGGGAATTATATGTGTATATATTTATCACAAATATCTGTTCCTTGGTCATGGCTGTCTATGTATTTAAGTATCTATATGTATCTATTTATTATATCCACATCACAAGCCTTAATTGAGCTTACCGTGGGACTAGGTCGATTTGTGTAAAGTCCCAAGATATTTATTTATTTATTAACACTAATAAATTACATATTATTATGACTTATGATATTGTTCTTTATATAGCACTTTCAAACAAAACGCATGCTGCGTTTCCACACGTACACGCACACGGGCGAGCGGCCGTACAGCTGCCCGCACTGCCCCGCCGCGTTCACGCAGCCGAACCCGCTGCGGGTGCACGCGCGGAAACAGCACCCGCAGCTGCCGTTCCGGGTGCAGAACCCGACACGACAATAAATTGTTCCAACTAATGTGTTTGGTTTTTATCCTTAAGGCCTGTCCTTACTTGCGCGAGTCGCGGCACGAAGCTGCGAGAGTGCAGCACGCGCGAGTAACCTGCAAATATATTGTTTCGGGGTTTGTCTCTGTCACACTAATAAGGCGTCATTGGAGTGACAGAGGCAATTGATTTATATGTGTTACTGCATAAAAAATACAACTCAACTATTTAATAAAACAATAATGCGACAAGAGCGCGGTGCCACAAAAAAAAACAATTTGAGTAGTTTTTGGTGCAAAGGCTGGCCATAGCGATCCAACGAAGGTAATACCGCAAGCATTATGGGCAGTTTTGCACCGGAGGCGGTGCGGAGCGGACTTTGACTAGTTACTATTTGTAATTATTTTTAGTTAAGGTTTAAGAAAATTGTTTAATTAATACTAATTGTAAATAAATTATTTGAGTAGTGTCACAAAATGTTTGTCAGCCTCCGTAGCCTAGTTGTTAGTGACCCTGCCAACGAAGCTAGAGGTTCCGGGTTCGAATCCCGGCGAGGGCATTATTTGTGTATTTATTTATCACAAATATTTGTTTCTGTATTTAAGTATCTATATGTATCTATCTATTATATCCAAAACAGAAGTCTTAATTGAGCTTACCGTGGGACTAGGTCGATTTGTATAAGATGTCTCAAGATATTTATTTATTTATTAACACTAATAAATTACATATTATTGTGACTTATGATATTGTTCTTTATTCACTTTCAAACAAAACGCATGCTGCGTTTCCACACGTACACGCACACGGGCGAGCGGCCGTACAGCTGCCCGCACTGCCCCGCCGCGTTCACGCAGCCGAACCCGCTGCGGGTGCACGCGCGGAAACAGCACCCGCAGCTGCCGTTCCGGGTGCAGAACCCGACACGACAATAAATTGTTCTAACTAATGTGTTTGGTTTTTATCCTTAAAGCCTGTCCTTACTTGCGCGAGTCGCGGCATGACGCTGCAAGCGAGTGTACGCGCGAGTAACCTGCAAATATTATATTGTTTCGGGGTTTGTCTCTGTCACACTAATAAGGCGTCATTGGAGTGACAGAGACAATTTATTTATATGTGTTATTGTATAAAAAATACAACTAAACTATTTAATAAAACAATAATGCGACAAGAGCGCGGTGCCACAAAAAAAAAACATGAGTAATGTCACAAAATGTATTGAGTTTCACTAATAAATTGCATATTATTATGACTTATGATATTGTTCTTTATGGGCATTTTCACTTCTAGGGACACCCAATTAGCTTAACTCTCACAAAAAAGTTAACTTCAATGTCAGTTTTGCAACGACAATTAAGCATTAAATATTAACAAAAATAATGTTTTATCATTTAATCCATAAGGAATACGCGTTTATGCAATATAAAAACATGAATAAAGTGGGTTTACGTAAATATTTCATGCCTTAATTGTTGTTACAAAACTGACATCGAAATTAACTTTTGTGAGAGTTAAGCTAATTGGGTGTCACTGGAAGTGAAAATGCTCTTATATAGCACTTTCAAACAAAACGCATGCTGCGTTTCCACACGTACACGCACACGGGCGAGCGGCCGTACAGCTGCCCGCACTGCCCCGCCGCGTTCACGCAGCCGAACCCGCTGCGGGTGCACGCGGGGAAACAGCACCCGCAGCTGCCGTTCCGGGTGCAGAACCCGACACGACAATAAATTGTTCAAACTAATGTGTTTGGTTTTTATCCTTAAGGCCTGTCCTTACTTGCGCGAGTCGCGGCACGAAGCTGCAAGCGAGTGTGCAGCGCGAGTAACCTGCAAATATATTGTTTCGGGGTTTGTCTCTGTCACACTAATAAGGTGTCGTTGGAGTGACAGAGGCAATTGATTTATATGTGTTACTGCATAAATAATACAACTCGACAACTATTGTCTCTGTCACACTAATAAGGCGTCATTGGAGTGACAGAGACAATTGATTTATATGTGTTAGTGCATAAAAAATACAACTCAACAACTATTTAATAAAACAATAATGCGACAAGAGCGCGGTGCCACAAAAAAAATCAATTCGAGTAGTGTCACAAAATGTATTAACTTTCACTAATAAATTACATATTATGTAAATTTAATAAAAGATTGTTGATGGGCAGCAGCGTCATCATAGTGGACACATTACTGCGATCGCCAATCCGCTTGCCCAGCGTGGCGATTATGGGCATTTACCTCCTAATGCGTCTATACGCATAGTTAATAGGAGAGGCCTACATCCAGTAGTGGACTATCATGGGCTGATGATGATGACTTATGATATTGTTCTTTATATAGCACTTTCAAACAAAACGCATGCTGCGTTTCCACACGTACACGCACACGGGCGAGCGGCCGTACAGCTGCCCGCACTGCCCCGCCGCGTTCACGCAGCCGAACCCGCTGCGGGTGCACGCGCGGAAACAGCACCCGCAGCTGCCGTTCCGGGTGCAGAACCCGACACGACAATAAATTGTTCAAACTAATGCGTTTGGTTTTTATCCTTAAAGGCCTGTCCTTACTTGCGTAAGTCGCGGCACGAAGCTGCAAGCGAGTGTACGCGCGAGTAACCTGCAAATATATTGTTTCGGGGATTTGTCGTCACACTAATAAGGCGTCATTGGAGTGATAGAGACAATTCATTAATATGTGTTACTGCATAAAAAATACAACTCAACAACTATTGTCTCTGTCACACTAATAAGGCGTCATTGGAGTGACAGAGACAATTGATTTATTTGCGTTACTGCATAAAAAATACAACTCAACAACTATTTAATAAAACAATAATGCGACAAGAGTGCGGTGCCACAAACAAGAAAGCAATTTAAGTTGTGTCACAAATTGTATTAACGTTCACTAATAAATTACATATTATTATGACTTACGATATTGTTCTTTATGGGCATTTTCACTTCTAGGGACACCCAATTAGCTTAACTCTCACAAAAAAGTTAACTTCGATGTCAGTTTTGCAACGACAATTAAGCATTAAATATTAACAAAAATAATGTTTTTTTCATTTAATCCATAAGGAATACGCGTTTATGCAATATAAAAACATGAATAAAGTGGGTTTACGTAAATATTTCATAACTAATTGTTGTTACAAAACTGACATCGACATTAACTTGAGAGTTAAGCTAATTGGGTGTCACTGGAAGTGAAAATGCTCTTATATAGCACTTTCAAACAAAACGCAAGCTGCGTTTCCACGCGTACACGCACACGGGCGAGCGGCCGTACAGCTGCCCGCACTGCCCCGCCGCGTTCACGCAGCCGAACCCGCTGCGGGTGCACGCGCGGAAACAGCACCCGCAGCTGCCGTTCCGGGTGCAGAACCCGACACGACAATAAATTGTTCAAACTAATGTGTTTGGTTTTTATCCTTAAGGCCTGTCCTTACTTGCGCGAGTCGCGGCGCGAAGCTGCAAGCGAGTGTGTAGTAAGCGCGAATAACCTGCAAATATATTGTTTCGGGGTTGTCTCTGTCACACTAATAAGGTGTCATTGGAGTGACAGAGGCAATTGATTTATATGTGTTACTACATAAAAAATACAACTCAACAACTATTTAATGAAACAATAATGCGACAAGAGCGCGGTGCCACAAAAAAAAACGATTTGAGTAGTGTCACAAAATGTATTAACTTTCATTAATAAATTACATATTATTATGTAAATTTAATAAAAGATTGTTGATGGGCAGCAGCGTCATCATAGTGGACACATTACTGCGATCGCCAATCCGCTTGCCCAGCGTGGCGATTATGGGCATTTACCTCCTAATGCGTCTATACGCATAGTTAATAGGAGAGGCCTACGTCCAGCAGTGGACTATCATAGGCTGATGATGATGATGATGACTTATGATATTGTTCTTTATATACCACTTTCAAATAAAACGCATGCTGCGTTTCCACACGTACACGCACACGGGCGAGCGGCCGTACAGCTGCCCGCACTGCCCCGCCGCGTTCACGCAGCCGAACCCGCTGCGGGTGCACGCGCGGAAACAGCACCCGCAGCTGCCGTTCCGGGTGCAGAACCCGACACGACAATAAATTGTTCAAACTAATGTCTTTGGTTTTTATCCTTAAGGCCTGTCCTTACTTGCGCGAGTCGCGGCACGAAGCTGCAAGCGAGTGTGCAGCGCGAGTAACCTGCAAATATGATATTGTTTCGGGGTTTGTCTCTGTCACACTAATAGGGCGTCATTGGAGTGACATAGACAACGATTTATATGTGTTACTGCATAAAAAATATAACTCAACAACCACAGAATTAAATTTGGTATATATGACATCTGTGTCAACAACTATTTAATAAAACAATAATGCGACAAGAGAGCGGTGCCACAAAAAAAAAACAATTTTGAGTAGTGTCACAAAATGTATTAACTTTCACTAATAAATTACATATTATTATGACTTATAATGTTCTTTCTATAGCACTTTCAAACAAAACGCAAGCTGCGTTTCCACACGTACACGCACACGGGCGAGCGGCCGTACAGCTGCCCGCACTGCCCCGCCGCGTTCACGCAGCCGAACCCGCTGCGGGTGCACGCGCGGAAACAGCACCCGCAGCTGCCGTTCCGGGTGCAGAACCCGACACGACAATAAATTGTTCAAACTAATGTGTTTGGTTTTTATCCTTAAGGCCTGTCCTTACTTGCGCGAGTCGCGGCACGACGCTGCAAGCGAGTGTATGCGCGAGTAACCTGCAAATATATTGTTTCGGGGTTTGTCTCTGTCACACTAATAAGGCGTCATTGGAGTGACAGAAACAATTGATTTATATGTGTTACTGCATACAAAATACAACTCAACAACTATATAATAAAACAAATGTGCTACTGCATAAAAAATACAACTCTACAACAATTTAATGAAATAATAATGCGACAAGAGCGCGGTGCCACAAAAAAAAAACAATTTGAGTAGTGTCACAAAATGTATTAACTTTCACTAAAGGTGCGTTCAAACCAAAAGAGCGTTCGCTGTTCTATCGCCCGTTCTACGAAATCAACCAATCACGTTTTGTGTAACGATCGAATTTCGTAGAGTGAGGGGTTAGAATAGCGAATGCTCTTTTGGTTTGAACGCACCGTAATACATTACATATTATTATGACTTATGATATTGTTCTTTATATAGCACTTTCAAACGAAACGCAAACTGCGTTTCCACACGTACACGCACACGGGCGAGCGGCCGTACAGCTGCCCGCACTGCCCCGCCGCGTTCACGCAGCCGAACCCGCTGCGGGTGCACGCGCGGAAACAGCACCCGCAGCTGCCGTTCCGGGTGCAGAACCCGACACGACAATAAATTGTTCTAACTAATGTGTTTGGTTTTTATTCGTAAATGCCTATCCTTACTTGCGCGAGTCGCGGCACGAAGCGCAGCGCGCGAGTAACCTGCAAATGTTGTATTGTTTCGGGGATTTGTCGTCACACTAATAAGGCATCATTGGAGTGACAGAGACAATTGATTTATACGTGTTACTGCTTAAAAAATACAACTCTACAACTATTTAATAAAACAATGTGACAAGAGCCCTGTGCCACAAAAAAAAACATGAGTAGTGTCACAAAATGTATTCAGGTTCACTAATAAATTACATATTATTATGACTTACGGCCGTGTGGTGACGGCAGAAAGAATACATTTGTCACCAACCCAACTCCTCCTGCGGGTGTCGTAAGAGTCGACTAAGGGATTGAAGTGTCACTGACCATATTTGATTAAAGATTGATGATGGACAGCAGCGTCATCATAGTGGACACATTACTGCGATCGCCAATCCGCTTGCCCAGTGTGGCGATTATGAGCATTTACCTCCTAATGCGTCTATACGCATAGTTAATAGGAGAGGCCTACGTCCAGCAGTGGACTATCATAGGCTGATGATGATGACTTATGATATTGTTCTTTATATACCACTTTCAAACAAAACGCAAGCTGCGTTTCCACACGTACACGCACACGGGCGAGCGGCCGTACAGCTGCCCGCACTGCCCCGCCGCGTTCACGCAGCCGAACCCGCTGCGGGTGCACGCGCGGAAACAGCACCCGCAGCTGCCGTTCCGGGTGCAGAACCCGACACGACAATAAATTGTTCAAACTAATGTGTTTGGTTTTTATCCTTAAGGCCTGTCCTTACTTGCGCGAGTCGCGGCACGAAGCTGCAAGCGAGTGTGCAGCGCGAGTAACCTGCAAATATTATATTGTTTCGGGGATTTGTCGTTAAACTAATAAGGCGTCATTGAAGTGACAGAGACAATTGATTTATATGTGTTACTGCATAAAAAATACAACTTAACAACTATTTAATAAAATAATGCGACAAGAGCGCGGTGCCACAAAAAAAAACAATTTTAGTAGTGTCACAAATTGTATTGACTTTCACTAATAAATTACATATTATTATGACTTATAATATTGTTCTTTATGGGCATTTTCACTTCTAGGGACACCCAATTAGCTTAACTCTCACAAAAAAGTTAACTTCGATGTCAGTTTTGCAACGACAATTAAGCATTAAATATTAACAAAAATAATGATTTATCATTTAATCCATAAGGAATACGCGTTTATGCAATATAAAAACATGAATAAAGTGGGTTTACGTAAATATTTCATGCCTAATTGTTGTTACAAAACTGACATCGAAATTAACTTTTGTGAGAGTTAACCCATTCAGCGCTAATCACGCAGCGTATGCGTGATTTTGCAACGCCGCTTAGCCACTGGTCACGCACATGTTGCGTTATTTTGTTAAGTCGATTATCTCCATCATTTTTAAACTTATGGACTTAATATTATCCATTTGACATAGTTAAAACATGAGGCTAAAATACCTTATACATATATTTGGTATATTATTCCTGTATTCTACTTTTTATAAACGCTAAACAAAAAATAGAGAATTCAGGTTTTCGTAAATATTTTTTCATTATCTAACAACTGTAATGAGATGTAAATAAATATTAAAATGCCATATTACCATTTCCAGACAAAATATGACTATTTACGGTACTTTTGAGAATCACGCCAACGTGTTGTGATTCAGTGGGCGAAGCGTGTTGCATTTTGAGCTCTACTAGAATAACGAAACTCAAAAAAATATACATATTTAATATGGACCTTAGCTCGCGCAGGTAAGGTTTATTTGGGCGTGATTCAAAATGGTGTTTATATTCTTTGTAAGATAATAACGACTTTACAGTGGTAATGGATGGCGGTATGCAGAATTTGTTTCTAACCAGCGAAATTACATGTATGTTATACCGAAATATTTAAGTTCGTAAATAATATAAGGAGTTTGCGTAAGGTATACAAATGTTTGAGTTTTAGTGAACAGACAGATCTAGTGCATTTATTTAGATGTAGGCAAGTACATGTACACGTATAATACATACAGGTACTATAAAATACTTCAAATAAAGTTTTTATACTTGAGAAAACGGAATTTTTTTCAGCGTAAGTACATTATTTACTAATATACACACGGTTAGATAGATAGGTACAGTGAAAAGGACCGGGGTAGACAAAATGCAATAAATAAAAATACCGATGTAATTGCATTTGTTTGACGATGCAAATATAGATGTATGCTTCAGTCGATAAACACACCCAAATGTCCTTATCTGTATGAAAACAAAATAGATACAATGGATGGCGGTGACTTTGTTAACGGTGTAAATTTAAAAATAGAAATTTGCGGCGACTTCAATGGCGAATAAATGGAATTTCCACAAAAGGTCCTTATCAGTTTAACCTTCCGATGTAGGCAGTTAAAGTTGACGACTGGTACAAGACAATGGAAACAATGGATGGCGGCTACTTCTAATGAACCTTCTAATAAACCTTTCAACAGATAAATGAAATACACACGCAAAAATTTCAAACAAGCGAATGCGAGTGCACGTGGTATTTCTAGAATTGTACGTTTGTTATCGGTCCTATCTTTGCAAAAAAATCTCGTTAGAGAGCTCATCAGATAAGCAAACTAATAAAGCTAGTCATTTGACTCTACTATTTCACTATTTCAACAACAAGGCCAAAAATGTTTTTAAATTAAACATAGTAACAAATTCACCTTCATTTTTCAATTAATTTAGTTTTTCATGAAAACTAGGCCATTAAGATAGGATTTTGGTGTTGTTATTTGCTAGTACAGGATGTTAGCTAAAAAATAACATGATAATTACAGTTATACCTTAAGTACTTTAGGAATTACAAGTGCTCAAACATGCACCAAAAATGTGTTTTTGTTTTGTAGGAAAGGTAAGTGGCCGATAATAACACAAAAACCTATCTTAACCACCTAGTTTTCATGTAAAATGAAATGAATTGCAAAATAAAGGTGGACTTGTTAATATTTTTAATTTAAAAAAATTTTTTGGCCTTGTTGTGGAAATAGTAGAGTTAAATGATTAGCTTTATTAGTTTGCTTATCTAATGACTTCTCTAACGAGATTTTTTTGCAAGGCTATCCTTGCAAAAAAAATCTCATCCTATGACCGATAACAAACGTATAATTCCAATACCACGTGCACCCGTATTGGTCTGTTTGAAATTTCAAAATTACCGTCATTTAATTAACGTTGGATCAAAAAAAATTGATTGTAGTTTAAGCCCTTAAAAGCTCCGACACCGCTAAGCAAACACCCTGTATAAAGTTAACTACATCACAAGTAAAATTGTGTTGACCATTTATACTCTGAGACGTACTTATGTTGGTTATAATCAGAGATGGGCATTATTCGAATAATTTTTTATCCGAATAATTATTCGAATAAACAATAATTCACGATTCTTTATTCGGGAATAATTTAGTCACGAATGAATGAATGAATAAAAATCAGCCACGAATGAATTATTCTGCTAGTTTTTAAATGACGAATGATTTATTCGTTATTTTCATTGGAATAAATCTACGAAAAACATATTTTTTCTGTTGCATTATATTAAATTAAACAACATCAAGCATAATATTTAACATAAATCGTGAATACTGTAATTTACTCTAAGTTCTAGCACGCTAAAGAATGTTGAGGGTTAGGGGTAATATACACGGTGGGCCCGAGGAACCCGACCAACTTTAACTACCGATTCTAAAGCCTATTTGGAGCATATAATGTGCATGACCTGCAGTCCAATTACGCATAATTTTCGAGATATTCATTATTTTAATCAAAACTTAAACTCTAAAATCTCCAGTCTAACGCACCCTAAGAACATCACCTGCATAGTTCGTTTAAAAAAATATAGCGACTCGACAAGCACTATTTTCAGTATTTCTGGCCAGTTAGTACCAATCGAAGAGTTTGTCATCCAAATAAAAAAGGTTTCTTTCGTCACTATGAATATTTATTTAAATTGTAATGAACATGGGGAGCTTGAAGTTTGAGTGTAGTTACCTTTTCTCATTCCTAGGCGTACTTTAACATTTTACCTTTATCTTTCATTTATCAGAAATAATTAATACTCTTCACTTATTAATAGAATACTCTTTAGTTTATCGTGCTCAATCACAAGAGTGCAAACTATTTACGCTAATACTCGTAACTGGCCCATACCTAGTTTGAAATGAATATGACTGATATGTCAACGTCAAAAAGTCGGTCAAAAAGATTGCTGATTGTCACGCAAAATCACATTGCAAATAAAGTGTTACTTCTGTTTAAATAAATAATCGCTATGCCACCGCGTTATTCTTCGCGCGAATAAGCAGATATCCATTTTATTTACGGATTTTGTGACGGCAACTCCCATGAAGCAGTTGTTGAGTTTAGGACCAGGTATCCAACTCGTCGTGTGCCGCACTATGCTACGTTTGTGGATGTACATAGACGATTTTCTGAACTAGGTCTTGGAAAAATTCGTTATGAAAGAGTGATCAATCTGGATTTACATAGGAAGAACCGGATAATGAACATGATCACGGAAGATCCGACGTTGTCATCGAGAGCCGTTGCTCGGATTGTAGGAGTTAATTACAGGGTCGTATTAAAATTATGGAAAAGGTACGGTCTTCATCCTTTTCACTATCGAAAAGTACA
>JALPQI010004798.1:0-83755 GCA_025490895.1 Thaumatotibia leucotreta
ATAAATTTGTTCAATAAACTTTTTTTGGGTTCCATTTTGTAAAATGAGGCAAGTGCCATCTGTAGTGTCGCTTGCCGAATCAAATTATGTTTATTTACAGTTAGTACAAGCTTGGCCTTTTTTTCACGTCGTCATGGGTATATTTAGGTCATTTTAGGTATATGTTTTCATTAAAAATACCTGTGACCAACGTATGACATAGTTATGACCCAACGAATGACATATCACTACATACTGTCATCCACTCGATCACCATACAAAAACAGTATATGACACCCATGTCAGACACTACTCACATGACCCATAGAAACTTGTGCTTTTTAGAATAACTAAAATATGCGCTGTATACCTATAAAATACGATTCAAATTAAGATACATAAAATTACTATTTGAGTGAGTGAATGACATGGGTGTCATCCACTACTAAACGCTATAATTTTGTTCCGGTATATGACATGCGTCTAAAATATTAAACTAATAAAAATAATGCACTTGAAATAAACAATATCAATAGATCCTTTTCAAATGTAATAGTTTTAGTAAACACTACCCAAAAATTCGTTAAATCCAGGCTTATATGTCCAATTTTACAATGCAATGCCTTAGCAGATTCACTAAGAACACCGACGCACAACCAACTCGAAGCACCTGTTCGTAAGAACCGTCTATAAATTAAAAAAAATATTCAAGATATCAATTAAGGATTTAAAACAAAAATCACAGATTTCACTGCTAGTGGTCTGGATACTGTATTGGGGTCGTATTAACAACAGTATTCTTAATATTAAAATTAAATTACAAAAAAGTCATTCATTGGTACAGTGTCATCCACTTTTACATTTACCTTAAACGCTTCTTAACATGTAATCAAGAAACGTAAAGTTTTTTTAATAAAAATTAGAAACTAAAAATTGATTGCAATGTTCGCAGTTTTTCACGTACTACGTAGCTACGTAGCACAACGTTTTTTTGCTTGCAAAATGTGGTTTTACAGTGCCCTATGGTGTCTAAGCAACATACCAAAAATGCAGCTATACTGCATGCTTTGCGAGTTTAATGTAAAGTTTGACCGTACTATATCTGTACAAAACGAAAAGTATGATGACGTACCTACATTTCATTTTGTCGCAAAGTTGGTATTAGTTGAATAAAAATTTAAAATTAACTGAATCTTAATCTGCATTTGATAAAAATATTAACGGGATCGAATTTTGAGCACTGTTTTACGTGGACATGCTTATGTACCTAAGTAATCGTTCATCATGTCTGGTAGTGGTAATATTTGTTTTGGTATTGGTAAAAAGTGTAACGAAATAATTTAAACTACAATTTTGCAGCGTGCTGGATCCTGTGGGGTGAATTGTACGAGATACTGCGCGCGATCCCACAGCAGGAAAATTGTGCTCACATTTGCCGTATTATCAGAGCCTTTGGGTTGTGTATGAAACTTATATGGATGTGTATTCTGTTTTCTACACAAAAAGGTTAGAGTGAAACTACTACGTAATATGTATGCCCTCAACGACATAGTCCAGAGGGCGCTTAGGTCAGGCGTCCCTTCCGTGCTAGAACCTCCGGGCCTCAGTCACACTGATGGCAAGCGACCCGGGTGCTTAGCCAAGTTGCCATTGTTGCCAATCGCTAACGCTTAATCGTCAATCGTAAAGGAAAGGCAGCTAACTGTCTTTGTCGCACTAATATGAAAGAATGACAGAGAGGGAAAACTACGATACGCTACTAAGCGTTAGCGATTGGCAACTTGGCTAAGCATCCTGATGGCTTGACGTTGCTGCCGTGGGAGAGAGGTCGGTGCTTGGTATGGGACGCTACGTGTGTTAGCACTTTCGCAGCGTCTCATATCAGTCGCACATCGCGCGCAGCTGGAGCGGCAGCCGAGGCTCAGGCTGCGGTGAAGCGGCAAAAGTACGCTTCCTTAGGGTCAGGGTACCTCTTTGTGCCTTTTGCCGTCGAAACAGCAGGGTGCTGGGGAAAGGACGCGAAACTTCTAGTGCGTGACATATGGCGTCAACTCAGACAAAGGGGAGAAGACCACCGCTCCGAATCGTTTCTGGTGCAGAGGTTGGCCATAGCTATCCAACGCGGCAATGCCGTGAGTGTTATGGGTACTTTTGCACCGGAAGCGCTAAGGAGCTAATATTGACGGATATTTTTGCCATGATTTTTTTATGTACCTAGTTATATAATTTTGTTTTTTAAGTTAAGTTTACTTTTAATATCTAGTTTTTTACTTCAATATTGTAAGTTAATTTATCATGTAATTTTTAATGTTTTACATAAGTTATTAAATATGTATTACAATCTTAAGTTTCGTAATCTAACATTCGGTAACAATTAAAAAAATAATTTACAAAAAATAAGAAATATATCATCTTCCTTGCTTACCCCATATTTGCCATATAACTACAAGGTGCCCACGAGGAAAGGGAAAATTTCTAACAGCATATTCCTCAGGCTAAGAGAAGCAAAAAAATGTTAAATGAGTTTTGGTAAAATCTGCCTTAATACACAAAAAAAGGATTTTATTAATCAAACTATCGCATAAAATGCACTTTAAAGTTTTTTTTTTACATTTGCTAGGTAATTAAAGATATTTTTGTTCATTTGATGTCTGTCAATTAAGTGTGACAAGACTAAGACAACATAGTGACAAAATCGTTTCATAAAATGCGTTTATCATAGCGTAACAGACTAAAACGGTTTTAAGAAAAAATCCAATTTTCTCTTAAAATAGACAGTCCAGAAAACTTCATAATGACATTTTTAGCTACAAATTTTCGCTGTTGATTTTTTCCCTTTCCTCATGGGCACTATTGCAGACCATTTTCAAAATTAAGTACCTAATAGGCAAGATAAGGAGAAGAATAATGAACGCCATCTAGCCTCCACTTCAGAGATCGTCCTATTTGGGTCTCGATTTTGGAGGTTCACCTATAAATTGCGTTTTTGACATGCATTCTCGGATGTTGAATGTTTTCTATTCTCTCTCTTGGATGTCAATTCAGTGTTAGAACTTTAATATTTACACGTCTCACCCCAGCGAGAGCTTGTAGTAAGGTATCTATTATAGTCAATCAGTAGCGTAGCTTATTAATGTCTTCTATTATCTCTCTTGGATGTCAATTCAGTGTTAGAACTTTTGCAATCTTACTTGGCACGTAGACAAGCAAATCGTATGTTTTCGGGTAGGTAGCTATTATTGTTCATGTGTTGTTGGGAAGAAGACCTTCGGCTGTTGCTCACAGTCATAATTGTTAATGTCAATTGTGTGGTTCTTGGGCCATCCCAACAATTAATATCAGCAGGTATCAAGAACATCTTGCTCAGTTCAAATTATCGAGCCAAGTTATTGAGCTTCTCGCTGGATATAACCAACATTTTCTCATATCGGTATATTTCATCTCCCTTTCCTGAAATACAGATACGCCACCTTAGAAGCTATTATTCAAGTTCCTTCCTTAGAAAAATATTTGCAACTATCTAATTGATTTCTTGCCGTTCATTTGATAGTTTGTATTCAAAAAAGTGAAGTGAACGCCTATATTTATGTTCCTAACAAATTTATTCTAGTGAATTGATTTTTCATTACTCTTTACTGCAACAATATATTTATTCAAGAAACATCTTGTTTTAAAATTTTAAAACAGTTTCACTTTTGGCAACCACAATTTGTTTAGAGTAACCCGTGAATAATGCCATTGACTATACATAAGACATAAGACATTTATTCGTGGTATAGGTTTACAACAATAGTTAGCCTGGTTCCTGCACTAGGCAAAGCCTGTACTGCAGGTAACCAAAATTCGAAAAGGATACTTAAAGTAACCTATCAATATATATGAATGAATGAAGATTTGAGTAATTTGTGTATACATATGTGTATGTGTAGGTGTCTATGTGTGTGTGTCTATGCGTGTGTAGTGTGTACATGTTGAACAAATGCTTACATTCACTGTACAACTCTCAGTAACTTCTCTATGTCCTCATAATGAAGAGACTTGAGCCATGTAAATGCTATGAATATGAATATGAACATGTACGCATTTTATTTTTTGTTTCTAGAAGAGAGTATTCTTGCAAAGGAAATTTTGAACAAATTTGATTGTATACATAAGGATTTAGGAATTAGGATGTAGGATGTAGGATTACATACCTAATGTAATCCGTAATTTATATACTTATAGCACCTTATACATAGATATTGTATAGTTGTTTATTTAATTATCCCTAAAATAAATAAAATATAAAATAATAATATTATGAATAAATATAATACTGGAACCTTTGTAGACCCCAACACTCTCCATTTTTCAGTTTGTCTCCGTTCAGTTTGATTCCGTGCAGTATGGGACGGGTGCTGGTATGGGAACATTTGTGTAGACACACTAGTCCCGTCACATCTCCATCGGACGTCCATAAGGGCAGCAGCAGCAACAGAGGCGGCCTAAAGTGCCAAGGTAGGAAAATATTGTGGTCTCGACGCTGACTATAATTTTATCCCATTCGGCGTCGAGACCCTGGGTTCGTGGGGCTCTGGTGCTTTGAGTCTCTTTAAAGAAATTTCAAAGAGGCTCAAAAATACCACAGGAGACCAAAGGGCTGGCAGCTACCTCGCTCAACAGATCAGCCTCGCTATCCAGCGGGGTAATGCTGCCAGAATCATTGGTACCATGTTGCGGGGGCCGTTTTTAGGGTTCCGTAGGCCTTATAGATTCGTCATGTCCTTCTGTCCGTCTGTCCGTCTGTCACAGCCAATTTACTCGGAAACTATAAATGCTATAGTAATTAAATTTTGTAAGAATATGCGTTGTATGAACCGCTACAGAATTATGATACTATATTGTAAAAAAAAATTGGGGTTGGGGCCCTCCATACATGTAACTAAGGGATAGAACATTTTTTTAGATGTATATGTCATCGTAATATTGTAAAAAGCGTTGAATTATAATTTACCTAGCGAAATTGTAAACTATCGAAAGATTGTCAACTGCGTCACACTGTTTCCAATTTGACGTATTATTTTTCGTTAGATTATAATCTGTCGAGCAGAAACCGTCACATTGTCGGTTTGTCGGATTGGTCGGTCTTAAATATGGCCGCTCTGTGTACTTGCCATAGAGTTAGAAATCAAACACAGGTGTCAGTAAAATAAAATACACGCTTTTCTAGTGTTGAGATTAATTATTGTACCTGTGTGTCACCGTAAATTATAAATACCATTAGATTACGCGAGATTATTAACTATTGAAAGATTGTAATCCGTAACGTCAGTTTGTTGAACGTAAACAAATAGTGTTTTGGTCATAGAGATTAAAAACTATCGAAAGATTGTGACCTGTAATGTAGGTACTTACAATTTAACGGATTGAGTTTCGGTAAATTATAATCTGTCGATGCGAGACCGTAAAATTTTGAGTTAAATATATCATGCATCGAATTGCGGCAGCTCGCGTTCTCATCGGGTAAACGATTGAAACTCCGTGTACCCGGCGTCGTCATTTCAATGATAAGTTACCGAGAGCTTCGAATTGCATATTTTTATTTATTTGAGATATTATAATAATTACAATTATCGTAGTTGCATAAAAACCATGGTTTGTGTCGATACTTCATTCCGCTGTAGTGGTATTGTGTATTGTGGTATTGTTGTGTGTTTTCTCGAATTTTGTAGGTACTGTCATTATTTGACTAATAGTAAACTTAATTGCAAAAACATAACGTCCAGCATAATATTATTATTATGCTGAACCACACCACTAGAAATACAATTCCGGTTCGAAAAAAACTTGCGACTTTCTACTAAGAAAAATGTTTTTTTATTTGTGAATAAGTACAATGGCACACGGTGTTTAAGTCGTTAAACTAGGTGCAATTCGATGCATGTTATAATTATAGCTCACAATTTGACGGTTTCGCGTCGACATATTATAATTTACCAAAAATCTATCCGTTCAATTTCAAGTAGATATATTACGGATGACAATCTTTCGATAGTTTATAACCTCGCGAGTGAGATTGTAATTTATCGGCAATATTATGGTGATGCACACACTTATTTGATCTGACAATATTAGAAAAGCATGTATTTTATTTGACTGCCACTTGTGTTTGATATCCAACTCTATGGCAAGTAAACAGAGAGGTCACAGAACTGACCAATCAGATAGCCATTTGACAATGTGACGGTTTCTACTCGACAGATTATAATCTAACGAAAAATAATGCGTTATATTGGAAACAGTATGACGCAATTGACAACATTTCGATAGGTACTTTACAATTTCGCTAGGTAAATTATAATCTAACGATATTTACAATAGTACGGTGACATATACACATATATATAAGCTTGTGGTGTATAAATAGAAAGGTCTTTGAAAATGATAATTATTAAGGTTTATATGTATATGACATTTTTATTTAAGCGAACCGTTTTGGAGATATAAGCTCTCAAAGCCTGAAAAATGTGTCCCTCCCCCTATTTTTAAACTACGTGGTATAAAATTCTAAAAAGAAAAAATGTTATGTATATTAATAAACTCTATCAACAATTCTTGGTTTGATTAAATTATCTCTTATAGTTTTTGATATAGGTTGATTTAACTATATTTTTAACGATAAATTGATAATGGTACGGAACCCTTCGCGCGCGAGTCCGACTCGCACTTAGCCAGTTTTTATTCGATTTAGTTTAGTTGTATATTTTTATTTATAATGTAGGGTTGTAGGTTGTTTCATAGACAACATTTTCGCAGAATATTGGTTCATAGAAAATGTTTCTCGTATTTTCATTTCATAGAATGATCATTTTTCAGAGCTCTTACATAGTATAATCTGGTTTTGTATATTTTTTATTGTTCAGATATGTAGTTCTTAGAATTTCATTTCATGGTGTATTCAATCAAATATTATTAATTCGTATAGTATTTAGTGTCTATAACAGTTGTTTCAAAAACTGAATATTCATAGAATGTTGTTTGTCATTGTATCAAAATTAATATTTTTTATTCCGTCATAATGAAACTATAGAATTATCATTACAAAGCATTATACAAATATAAAAGACCTGGGAACCGGTCGACGAAGCCCCGCTGCGCGTGGCTTCTATTTCTGCTCTAAGGGATAAAAGGTACCTAACGAACCTATTCAGATTAGAGTAGGGGAGGTACGAAATTGTTATTTTTTATTTTTAATCCCCCCGTCCCCCCTTTCAAGGTTTTGCAAGAATGACGATACGTAAACAATTAATTAAAAGTAAGTAGGTATTTTATTTATCCGGGAAACTACGCTCGAAACCTTACCAATCCAAGTCGATTTCACCCTGATTTATTACTTGGATTGGTTAGGTTTCGAGGCTAGAACGGGATGAAAGGCTAACTAACCTAACCTAATCTACTTTGCCTACAACCTACCTACTTTTTCTGGTAGCAGGTTCGTTTTTTTTAGAGGGAGAGCGAATCAGTGTCTACAAAACAAAAATATATGAAATATGACTCATTAGGTAAGAATATCACTATGCAATAAAGTAAATAGTGGAACTAAATATTATATAAACTAGTAACTATGAAACGACAATTTATCAAATCGGTGCCTACAAAACAAAAATACATAAAATGTAATTCTAGCGTTTGGTTACTTTGTAAAGTAAAAAAGTTAGATAGCAATATACATGGAACTGAATGTCTGTGAAATATGTTTTAAGCAATTGAATAGTCTATGAAACAATTATATTGGAACAGAAAGTATATGATCCAAATAATCCATGAACAAATTTCTGTGAAACGAAATTCTATGCAACTTCTGTCTATGAAACAGTGTGCCACCATAATGTAGTTCTATAAAATTATGGTTTTAATTTATTATATTTTGTCGTTTACACAATACTTTAAAAAAAGCATTCTGAACAATAAAAAAAATATATAATATGTAATTTAGGTATATAAAATATTGAAATAAAATAAAACTAAAATGAAGTGTACAACGTGCCAGAAAATGTGTAATAATAAAATTCAAGTGTTGTTTTTGCCCATTACCTACGTGTTGGGTTACAGTTACATGGCATGTGAGCGTGAAATGTAGGAATCTCCGTGTTCTCTTAGTTTATCATAATTATATAAGTAATATTTACAATAATTAAAAACAAGTGGGTATTCTTGAGATAAAACTATGACAATGGATTATATCGCGTATAATAATTAGTTTATTACATCCTGACGTTTCGAATACTTTACAGGATTCGTCGTTTATGGATGATATACGCAATAAAATCCGTTGTCAATTATATCACAATGATATTTATTTATTAACAAATGGAATCAAACTACAAAATAACTACAAGTAGGAAAGTAAATGTAGGTCAAAACAACACAGTTAATTGACAAATGATCGCTCTAGTCTTAAACAAGAGCAAAAACTTCGGATCAGCTATAAGTATTTTTTTAATTGAAAATGCAGCAATGCTGGTATCAAACATATTTTTAATGAATTTACTCGATCTTTAAAAAAAAATTTAAGCCCAGATTATTATTCAATCCAATAAAACAATGGAAGAAGTCGAAATTCTGGTTGTTAAAACTTCTCTCAATAATCAAAAGTAAAAGTTGCATATTTTTTTTTACTGCACAAAAAACTCACAGAAGTTATAATACAATCTTATTTTTAAATTATGTTCAACCTATCCTGAAAATACTTTTGGAAACTGCTTGAAACTAGCATGTTTGCTTTATGTTCTTATGAAGAATTACGCTCGACCCGAATGTTTTGCTACCGAGTGTATGAAATACATGAGTGAATATTTTCACTTTTAGGGACATCCAATAACATTAGAAAACTTAATTGCAGCCAGTTTCGTAACGACAATTATGTACGATATGTTTAGAAATTCAAAGTTGATCGACATTTTTATATTATAATACCTATCACTTATACTTTATAAAATTAATACCAAAACCGAGTTTGTTGAAATTTAGTGCTTATTTTGTTGTATTTTCATAAACCTGACTAAAATGAATGTTTTTTAATTTCACACTAATTGAATGTCCCTATATGTAAAAAAGCTGAAATATTCAGTTCACTGTGTTGACGAACCAAATATTTCATGTAATTTTGATGTATCTGTGTAAAGGTGCGGTTAAACTAAAAGAACATTCGCTGTTCCAACCTCCCACTCTACGAAATTCGATCGGTACACAAAACGTGATTGGTTGATTTCTTAGAACGGGCGCTAGAACAGCGAATGCTCTTTTGGTTTAAACGCACCTTAATGCATTGTGTGACAAATAATAAATAAAAAGAAATAAAATGCAGTATCATTATTCATTACCACGCAATAAGTAATGCCCGATAATATAATCCGTGCCGTGTGGTGACGGCAGTAAGAGTACCTACATTTGTCACCACCCCAACTCTTCCTGTGGGTGTCGCAAGAGTTGGCTAAGGGACTACAACGTCAGTGACAATTATTTATCGAAGATTGATAATGGGCAGCAGCATCATCGTAGTGGACACAATACTGCGATCGCAAACCCGCTTGCCCAGGGTGGCGAATATAGGTATTGGGTAAGTAATACGAGATATAAGAACGAATTATATAATGGCCTCACATTGTATAAAAATGATTAGTATAATGTTCAGTAGATGAACGAAAGATTATAATTTCAAAATATCTATTTTTATGAAGTATATCGCTAATGACATATAATGTCATTTCCTATAACGTTTAAAAAGTATAATGTTTATAATAGCTAATGTTGTTACAAATTTATTTTATCTAATATCAAAATAATATTTATTTTATCTAATATCAAAATGTGGACAAACGTACTGTGTTACTGAGGTGAGTACTTTCCGGGTTGCTAAAAAATAACCTCGAAAACTAAGGCGAGAGCAAAGCTCCCGCCTTAGTCTTCTAACCTAACCTATCCGAGTCGGATCTGCCCCGGAAGGTTTTGTTCGCTCGCTTCGCTCGCTCACTGCAAAAATTTTACTTTTATCTCCATTATATTTTACGGTCCCTGTAATTAACGATATTATGCACTATATTATTTCTTATACGTTATGTATATTATACTTATGTATTTGAGTGTTAATATAAAATGAGCTTATATTTAATGAATATTATGTAAATTGACCGTTATTCCTAACAACAATATAAATTTTGTTGTTATAGCTAACGTTCCTGTCTTGTGAACGTTATTGATATGAAATTATATATTTGGTTGTTATACCTCGTGACACGCACCCGTTAATTTATTATCAGTACGTAAGGGGTTTGCGGACTAAATCACACTCCTTTGTATCTAATGTTATAAATTCTGATTACGATATGATTTGTCTTCTTTAGTTCGGAATATTTTGATAATAGGTATGAGGTATTCAGACGGGACCGGGATGGGATGGGCGCGATGGCGGAGTGCTGGCGGCGGAGTGCTGGTGGCGGAGTGCTGGCGATAGCGCGGCGCGGGCTCAGCGTGTCGCGCCGGGACGAGCGGTGCGCGGCGCCGCGGCACCATCTCATACCTGATGAATTATCCTGAAACTTCTAAAGATGGAAATACTAGAAGGAATTTATTTAACAACTATTTCAACTCCATTTTTGTACCTGAACCTTGTGTTGCACCCTCTCTTGACCGCTTATCGGCACCTGAACAGTCACTGGTTGATCTCAGTAGCGTGCATATTTCACAGGAGTCTGTTTTTGGGCTTTTAAAAAGTATTAAAATTAGTAAGGGCAGTGGTACAGATATGATACATCCTTATTTAATTATTATGTGCTCTAAAGAGTTAAGGTGCATTCAGACCAAACGAGCATTCGCTATTCTACCCCCCCACTCTACGAAATCAACGAATCACGTTTTGTGTAACGATCTAATTTCGTAGAGTGAGAGAATAGAATAGCGAATGCTCATTTGGTCTGAATGCACCATTCGCTGTACCTATAACTAAGATTTTTAAAAAGTCATTCTCGTGTGGTATTTATCCCACTGTACCTATGGAAAAAAGCTTTGATAACGCCAATTTACAAAAGCGGGGATGCTCATCTGGTAACAAATTAAATATTTTTGCAAAAATTTTTGAAATAAATTTTTCAATACATAATCCATTTATAACTACTTTTTATCAACTCAGTCAAAATGGTTTTTGTCAAGGTCGAAGTGTTGACACTAACCTGATTTCTTTTTCAGGCTTTATTATTAATTCGATATCTTCTGGCAGGCAGGTGGATGCCGTGTATACCGATTTCTCGAAATATTTCGATGAAATTAACCATAATAACCTAATCAAGAAACTTTTCGGACTCGGTATACACGGTGACCTTAGATGGATAAAATCATAATATTTATCTAATCGCAGTCAAGCTGTGGCTAAAAAAGGATTTACATCGCGTTTTCTGCCAGTCTCATCTGAGGTGCCTCAGGGTTTACACCTCGATCCCTTATTTTTTAAACGGTTTTTATTAACTTCACCGCGTATCAACTGTCGTCGATGCTTCAAATCTTGTGATCGATTTTTCGACCACTTCTACTGCACCAAAATTAATGAAATTTGGAAATCGTGTCAAGTCCCCATGACAATGCAATATTATAATATTTGTAACCTTGTACTCTCAAAGCCTGACGCTGCAGACGTACTGCTTACCTTGACCGAGAGTGTTAGACACGTGAAAATGAAAGTATAGCATGTTTGGCATAATCAAATACTAACAGACTGATCTTGACTTCCAACTCCTCACTCCTGATGCTGCAGTACTGCCCACAATAACCGCAAGGTTTATCTTTTATCGATTTCTTGATTTTAAAGAAGTTCTTTAGATATTAAGTAGAAACATGCGAATTTAATACTAACGTCCAACTCCTCAGATCTGATACTCCAGTGTTACTGCCTGCCACGACCGCTAGGTTTAGCGATCTGTAGATTTTGAAGTACTGCTTTAGACATTTGGTAGAAACATACGGATTTCATTATCATAATCATCATCATATCAGCCGAAAGACGTTCACTGGTGAATATAGGCCTCCGCCAAAGATTGCCACAAGGACCGGCCCTGTGCCACCCGCATCCAGTGACCTTCACCAGGTCAGGAGTCCACCTTGTAGGGGGCCTACCCACGCTGCGCCTTCCGGTACGTGACCACCACTCGAAAATCTTACTGCCCCAACGGCCATCGGTTCCATGCGCGACGAGGCCCGCCCACTGCCACTTCAGTTTAGCGATTCGAAGAACTATATCGGTTATTTTGGTTCTGCTGCGGATGGTCTCATTTCTAATCCGATATCGCAGAGAGTCCTAGCATAACCCTCTCCTTGGTCCTTTGGGTGACATTGAGCATTCTTATAAGGCCCATTGTAAGCGAGCACGGTTTAGTACCGTTGGTCATCACTGGCAACATACACTGATCAAAGACTTTCGTCTTCAAACCCTGCGGAATATTGGATGAAAAAATACAGACGGATTTAATGCTGACTTCCAACTCCTCAAACCTGATGCTGCTGAGACACGTGTTACTGCCAGCCATGTCGGGCCTGCGGCCCTCCGGCTGATAGACTGACGGCGTGAGTGGATCACGTAGCGTAAGGCGACCCGTTGGGCCTGCGGCCCTCCAGCTGATAGATTGACAGCGTGAGTGGATCGCGTAGCGTAGGGCGACCCGTCGGGCCGGCGGCCCTCCAGCTGATAGAGTGACAGCGTGAGTGGATCGCGTAACGTAGGGTGACCAGTCGGGCCTGCGGCCCTCCAGCTGATAGAGTGACAGCGTGAGTGAACCGCGTAGGGCGAGCCGTTGGGCATGCGGCCCTCCAGCTGATAGAGTGACAGCGTGAGTGGATCGCGTAGGATGAGCCGTCGGGCCTTCGGCCCTCCAGCTGATAGAGTGACATCAGCGTCAGTGGACCGCGTAGGGCGAGCCGTCGGGCCTGCGGCCCTCTGGCCGATAAACTGACAGCGTGAGTAGATCGCGTAGCGTAGGGCGACCCGTCGGGCCTGCAGCCCTCCAGCTGATAGAGTGACAGCGTGAGTGGATCGCGTAGGGCGAGCCGTCGGGCCTGCTGCCCTCCAGCTGATAGAGTGACAGCGTGAGTGGAGCGCGTAGGGTGAACCGTCGGGCCTGCGGCCCTCCAGCTGATAGAGTGACAGCGTGAGTGGATCGCGTAGCGTAGGGTGACCCGTCGGGCCTGCGGCCTCTAGCTGATAGAGTGACAGCGTGAGTGGACCGCGTAGGGCGAGTCGTTGGGCCTGCTGCCCTCCAGCTGATAGAGTGACAGCGTGAGTCGATCGCGTAGGGTGAGCTGTCGGGCCTGCGGCCCTCCAGGTGTTAGAGTGACAGCGTGAGTGGACCGCGTAGGGCGAGCTGTCAGGTCTGCGGCTCTCCAGCTGATAGTGTGACAGCGTGAGTGGATCGCGTAGCGTAGGGCGACCCGTCGGACCTTCGGCCCTCCAGCTGATTGAGTGACAGCGTGAGTGCATCGCGTAGGGCGAGCCGTCGGGCCTGCGGCTCTCTGGCCGATAAACTGACATCGTGAGTGGATCGCGTAGCGTAGGGCGACCCGTCGGGCCTGCGGCCCTCCAGCTGATAGAGTGACAGCGTGAGTGGATCGCGTAGCGTAGGGTGACCAGACGGGCCTGCGGCCCTCCAGCTGATAGAGTGACAGCGTGAGTGGACCGCGTAGAGCGAGCCGTTGGGCATGCGGCTCTCCATTGGCTAGAGTGACAGCGTGAGTGGATCGCGTAGGGTGAGCCGTCGGGCCTGCGGCCCTCCAGTTGATAGGGTGACAGCCTGAGCGGATCGCATAGCGTAGGGCGAGCCGTCGGGCCTTCGGCCCTCCAGCTGATAGAGTGACAGCGTGAGTTGATCGCGTAAGGCGAGCCGTCGGGCCTCGCTTTAAACTTGATTTTCTCAATAAACCAAATTGATTGATATATACCTTATTGTCAGATCTCTGTTATCTAAGGTATTGCATGAATAACACTTCCAGTTGAGACACTTCGGGCATTCAAGCTGACATTTTTTTAGTGTCGAATTTCAAAAAATATCTATTCAGCAGCGATTCCCCTCTCGTTACACATATTTAAAATATTGTCAATTACGTTTACACATGTTTGTGTCGTGATTAAAGCGCGAGAGTTAAACGCTAGCATCCCTAATTGTATTGCATATTACAAACAACATCCTTTGATTTCGAATATTATAAGTCGCACTAAAAACTTGAAAATAAAATAAGTAAAAAAAGTTTTAAGTTAAACGGTTTTTATTGCACCAAAAACTAGAAAATAAAAATTAGTTGTAACTAACCGTAGATGCTACTTTTTGTAGATTATTCACGTGAAACTATTATCACTGTAGTCTTCCCAAGTCGGATGCTGAAGGCCACGTTTAGCCTCTATGTCAGTGGATTAAACTTAACTAAAATAAAAACGTGGGGCGTTATTATGAAGAAACATATGTTTCAAAATATATAATTGTAGCTTTAATTTTGCAATGAATCATTCATCTGTTCCAACACTTCTACAGAGGTAAATAACTTTTATCAAGGCCAGAACAAAACTTATTACTCTATTGCAGTCTTGATTTCTATGTGTGTTCTTAAATAACTATAGTGACTTAATCACAATTACGTACGCCCCACGTTTTTATTTCAGTTTGGTAAAAGTTTCCGATTAGGATACGCTTAATCCACTGACATAGAGGCTAAACGTGGCTTTCAGCATCCGACTTGGGAAGACTACAGTGATAATAGTTTCACGTGAATAATCTACAAAAAGTAGCATCTACGGTTAGTTACAACTAATTTTTATTTTCTAGTTTTTGGTGCAATAAAAACCGTTTAACTTAAAACTTTTTTTACTTATTTTATTGTCCTTTATGTAAATGACATGGCCCTCTGCTTCCGTAATAGCTCACAACATATCGTCAACGCAGATGACACTATCTATGGGGCCTTATCTTCGGAAGCGGTTTGCCGTTTGCTCCAGGAAGATTTAGCTTTTTTCCCCAAAATTGTTTAGATAATCATATGCATATATAAACACTAATTATAAATGTTTCGTCATAAGTTTTAATCGTAAGCAAAACCCAATACTTTCAACTCGACGCTGGAAAGGAGAAATGGCATAAGCGACATAGTGCTTACTTCACAGGAGAGCCAAAAAAACTGCCAAGATTTTTGAAAAAAAATATTAATATTAGTTACCATGCCAAATCAAATAAACGAAGCATTAAATATTAACAAAATTTTGTCTTCTGTGTAATGGTATTATTATTTAGCGTATTTATGTACTATTTAAAGAATTAGTGTCGCTTAAGCAGAATTGTTGTCAAAATACATTCAGGTAAATTTATCTAACCGACATGTTTTATAAAAACACATGCATGTAAAATAGTCCACCCAAGAGGTACCTACATAACAAACTGATCTAGTTAAAATTATCTAATTGCATAAGCGGCTTATTCTATATTACGCAAAAAATATATAAATGGGCAATAATAGTATAGGATCATCAATAAAAAGTATCCAAATACTTTTTGAGAAACATTTTTTAGTGATCATGTTCAGATAATATTTAAATTAAAGGAAATGTGAGTAGTACAATTTTACTACAGTTTGTGAATTCGAAGTTTTGACATTTGACAGTTTAAAGATTGACATTTTTCCAATAGCTTTAACGTCATAGGTATATATAATATATGGGTCATTTCTAAACTGTCAAATGTTAAAACTTGGAAATCAGCAACTGTAACACGTTATAATAAAACACCGTTTAATGTATTTCTGTAGTTTTATGTAAAAAAGAAGGTATAGTACGGTCAAACTTTACATTAAACTCGCAAAGCATGCAGTATAGCTGCATTTTTGGTATGTTGTTTAGACACCATAGGGCACTATGAACCACATTTTGCAAGCAAATAAAAGTTGTGCTAGCTACGTAGTGTAGTACGTGAAAAACTGCGATGCGAAACTTGCAATCATTTTTTAGTTTCTGATTTTTATTTAAAAACCTTACGTTTTTTGACATTATATGTTAAGAAACGTTTAAAAATTAATAAATTTCCAACAAGTTGAGCTAATAAACATTACCTTAGGTCTTATAGTTTCAGAGATTCGAGACTTCCAAAAGTACTATTTTTTGTAAACTAGCTTTATTTTGAGTTTTGCAAATGTTTTCGGCTTAATATCGCCTCACCTAATTATGCTACGAAAAACATGCAATAATGATTTTATAGCGCATTTAATATTCTTTTATTTAAGGGTAAAATCATGTCAGCAAACTTTGTGATTGAAAATAAAAATACGAAATTCAAAAGGCATGAGGCTCGCTATCTAAGTTTTTCATACAAATCACAAGCCGTGTTGCAAAGCTGCAATTTTGGTATATTATATACTCGTAGATCCTATAGGGATATACGAAAATGCATATTACAAGAAAAAACAAAAAAGAATTTCGGCATAGGACTTCAAAAACTGAAAAAAATTTTGGACGTCTTTTAGTTTTTGACGTTTAATTAAAAAACTATTATCTTTTTGATACAAATTGCTACAAAACTTAGAAAGAATATTAAATTTGAAAGGATTTGAGCTACCTTGCATTACCGTAAGTTATATATATAGATTTTGAGATACGACATTTAAAATATGCCCTTCATTAAGTTAAGAAAAAAAATGCCTGTTTTGAAGCCTCGTATACCTCCAGCTATAGGACTCTCAATAATTGTTATCGGCTCAACTTGTTCCAAATTTAATGTAGTTATTATTTACAATTACTTTTTCTTCTTAGTGCGAACGTTTTGCCAATATGTAGTGAATAACTTTAACGTAACCTAAAATTTTGTGTTTAAAGGGCACTTTTTGGAATGTCGTATCTCAATATATATAAAAGTTACGGTGATGCAACGCAGCTCAAATCGTTTCAAATTTAATATTCTTTCTAAGTTTTATAGCAATTAGTATCGAAAAGATAATAGTTTTTTGGTTTAAACGTTCAAAACTAAAAAAAATCCGATTTTTTTTTCCGTTTTGTACGTCCTATGCCGAAATTATTATTTTGTTTTTCTTGTAATATGCATTTTCGTATATTCCTATAGGGTCTTTATAATATACCAAAATTGCAGCTTTGCAACACGACTTGCGAATTGTATGAAAATCTTAGATAGCGGGCCTCCTGCCTTTTGAATTTCGTGTTTTATTTTCAATTACAAAGTTTACTGACCTGATTTTACCCTTAAATTAAAGAATATTAAGTTTTCTATAAGGCTATTATTGCATGTTTTTCGTAATATAATTAGGTGAGGCGATATTAAGCCGAAAATGTTTACAAAAAAGACTACTTTTGGAAGTCTCGAATCTCTGAAACTATAAGACCTAAGGTAATGAATGTTAGCACAACTTGTTGGAAATTTATTAATCTTTAAACATTTTATGACATATGATATCAAAAAACGTAAGGTTTTTTTAATAAAAATCAGAAACTAAAAAATGATCGTAAATTTCGCAGTTTTTCACGTACTACGCAGCTAGCACAACATTTTTTTGCTTGCAAAATGTGGTTTTATACTGCCCTATGGTGTCTTAATAACATACCAAAAATGCAGCGATACTACCTACTTGATTTGCGAGTTTAAGGTAAAATGATGTACGATTTGACCGTACTAGTAGGCAAGTTATAGTACTTATATTCGTTAAGTTTTGAGACTTAACTTTGTGTATCCATTTGAGATCATAATTTTTGTTCTTAAACATGTATAATCAACAATAGTATACGTAATCAACAGTAAATAATATAGTAAATAAATAATAATAATAAATAAATATCAATAACTCGTTATTGAGTGCAAAATAAAGTATACTTACCAGTGCTTGACGCTGCAGTACTTAGCATTTCACATTATGTCAAAGAGGCAAGGCTTAAATTCAACTACAGAAAAAAACTTCGTTGTTCAAAATTAGCATCTAACTTTGACATAAAGTGACCATGGCGAATACTTGTACAGAATCAAGCACTGGTAGTTTAGTGCAAGCCCCAAAATACGTCCTTGTCTTTTCATCTTTACCTACAAGTAAAATTTTATTGAATTAAAATTATAAAAATAATTATAAAACTCGGCAAAACAGGTAATTATTTATGTCAATTTTATTACTAGGTACTTACATCAATTGTAGGACGAACGCGTTAGCTCCGAGTGATCTGGCCGACGCGTTCCAAGGCACTAATTGAGTACCTACATACCTTCAACATCGGGGTGCATCAAACGCACCTTAAAGTAATGACTAAACAACATTTTGTTATCAATTGCAGATGGGCATAACCATAACCACCTTTACACATGTATTTTATGCATACTAAACGCGTAACATCTTAAAAAACAAAATAAATGATTTATCTAACCACCTTTTTCTTAAATTTATTTTTATTTTTACTACATTCTATACGACAAATGCATTCAAGTAGGTTAGGATAAGCGACAGTAGTGTTTTTAAGTAATTTCAGGTAATACATTAAATTAATTAATAAAAAAATTAAAAAACACGACTGCCGTTTAAAAACGTACTGAAGAGTAAAAAATAATTCCTTTTTCATGTTTATTCTTGTGAGCGTATCTACATATAGGCGCTTGTCTTATTACTTACGATATTTTGTTTCCATTGCAGTCGGGGAACCTTCATAATACTTATTATATTTTCCGTAATGAAGCTCACAAGAATACTCGTAAACCTGAAAAAGAAATTATTTTTTACTCTTCAGTAGTTTCAGTATACGTTTTTAAATGGCAGTCGTGTTTTTTTTTATTTTTTCATTAATTAATTTATTTGAAACCTTTTAAAGTGTATTCTAAGATTCTCTAAATTTCGATAGAATTTCGAAGGCTGACCCTACGGAGGGCCGAAGTTCGCTCCGGAGGCCGGATGAGTTCCCATCCCAGGTATTTTGGACAAAGCCGTAGGCCGAGTCCGAACTTCCGAAGGGCGAGCTTCAGGGTGGGAGGACGAAAGCAGAGCTCACGGAGGCCCGGACTATCACTCCGAAGGCCCAAGCGTGTCACTCGCAAGTAATTTAGAGCAAGGCTCAAGGCTGAGCTGTGAGACAATTGAGCTACCATCCTTTTTCAACCACCCCAGCATCTAAATAAGCCGATATCCACGTAGGATCGAAGGCCCGACGGGTACCACAGACCACACGGTACGACCGCCCCTCTTAGCCTTTTGACCGCCAGACGAAGGAATATGCTGAGCTCCAGACGCCATGCGTAAGCGATTATTTAAACAAAATTGAACTTTACGGCGTCCCGCTTAAGTTTCTACTGCATTGGCGTACATAGTTGTCGGCCAGTGGCGGTCAAAGGGTTAACTGTCTTAGGCCCGACAGTTCGCTTCAAACTCTAACGAAGACCGAAAGCTGAGCTCCGCGTTGAGTCAACGGCCGGAAGCGGCCCTCAGAAGCGCGTCAGCTCATCGGGGCCAAAGGCCGAGCCGCCAGAGCCCAGCGCTACCACGCTAGGCGGTGAAATAGTGTTACATAAAAATTTATCGAAGAGCCGAAGGCTCGACGATTGTATTGACAACCTGCGAAGACTGTAGGCTCCGCGTAGGGCTGAAGGTCCAAATCGTCCCTCAGAGGGGCACTGGTTCGCTAAGCCGAAAGCCGAGCTACCAGAGCCCAGACACAAGCCCGGGCCAGAAACCCGGACTATCACTAAGAATACCCTAGCATATCACTTGGAAGAAATTTAAAGCAAGGCCGAAGATGGAGCTGCGAGAAAAATAAGCTACCAGGCCTTTTCAACTACTTCAGCCTCTAAATAAGCCCAGCTCCGCGTAGAGCCGAAGACTTGGAGCGTTACTATCGGGCTGCTTTCGGCGCGAGCCGGAGGACTGGAGGCCCGACGGGCGAGTCTACGCGGTATAACCGTCAATCTTAACTATATTAACAATCGAAGCCAGAGCCCAGCGTTATCAGGGCACGTGATGGAATAGTGTAATATAAAAACGAATCGGAGAGCCGCAGGCCCGACGATCGTTTCCACAATTTGCGAAAGTTGTAGACCGCACTCCGCGTAGGACTGATAGCCCGAAGTGTCCTCCAGAGGGGCGCCGGCTTACGAAGCCGAAGGCCGAGCTACCAGAGCCCAGCGCTTCTTCGCTATACAATGTAAAAGTGTAGCATTAAAATGAGTCTCAGGGCTGCAGACCCGACAATTTGTTTCGAGAAAATGCGAAAGCTGAAGCTGAGGGGCCGTAAAGGCAAAATAGGGCCTAAATACAATTTATTTTTTAGCAATTTTGTTTGGGCACAATTGCTGTTGTTATTGTAGGTATTGTTAGTTACATTCGCCTGATATTCAAATCATATCTAGAAATCCCCGATATTAATGAGGTACGTACATGGCACTTAGCACATGATTAGTGCGACAGTATGTCGCTGCAAAATCCCTCTCTTATTCATATACTCGTAGTTAGTAAAAGATGGAAAATCTATCTCGCAGTGACAAACAGACGTACCTACCAATCATGTGCTAAGCATAAACATGTGGTTAAATGTCTCTTATCTCGCAAACTACGTAGGTACATGTTATTTCCATTTTTGTTAAATATTGTATTATGGCTATTTTTCGCAACTCGACATCTAACGTGCCTATTTTGCGTGGTCCCGACGCGGGCACAATACTTGTTGGGAACTCACAAACAGGTTACCTCACGATGTTTTCCTTTACCGTAAAGCACTTGTGCTGATATCAAATGATGATGTCCATACATAAGTTTTTCGAAAAACTCATCGGCACAAGCCTGGGATGGAACCCACGACCGCGGCGTAGCAGCCGTGCGTTGTACTACTGGACCACAAACACGTATATACAATGTATCTGCTTCATACACACTAAGCCTCGTGTCAGCGGTGACAGTTCTGTCACGGCTTAGACTTCAAAGAAAAATTTCAATACCGCGATGTAGAACATTTCGAGTTTTCTCTTCATACATATAATATATTATACTTAAACATATAACTTTTATATGTATTTACAATCTGCATGTAAAATGCTTTTATTTGATACCCAAATCATACCGTTTGGATCACATATTATTCTTTGTGCTTTGAGTGAATTTTAATGAATCTCGCTCTTCTTGAATAAGTTCTATTGTTCGCTTTCCACAATTACAACGTTTTAAAGTGTTTATGACGAAAATAACTATGAATAAGTAATGTTCATAAGCTGCTGCATACTATAATAAGTAAATATAAAGAAAAACAAGACGAGAGAAACATCGCTTATAAGGAGAAACAAGAGTGTTTCCACACGATATTGGTGTTTCTAGGTTCGCATGAAATGTCATTTTGATACTTAACTTTATTCAATAAATTTTCTCGTACTCATTATCTTTACTATCGACTATAATAAATCTGCGTTTGTACTTATGTTAGGTTAAATTAAAATGGTAATTTATTTTTTTACCAGAAGGACTGGGAGATGTTGAAGGAGTTAGTTAACGCTGTCAAAAATACGGTAGAAAAGTTATGCGAGTTGGAGAAGAAAGAAGTTCGCGAGTATAACTGCCTCGGATTGGAAAACAATGACTGACCATGTCATTCATGTGGAGGATAAATGCAGAGAAAGAGACAATGTCACAAAAAATACATTGGATGAGTTTATTATCAGTGTTGGCAGTGATAATGACACAAATACATAGCTCAAATGAATCATTGTATAATTTTTTAGAGTGTGACTTCAATTATTCTGAATAAAAAGTACCTATAAATATTTAGTTTCTTATTTATTAAACATACACACACCAGCAGAATTTGCTTAACATTTGACAAACTCCCGTTGTTAAGTGTTCCATTAATTCGTCCGGTGTGTATATTATCTTATTTATCTACATATTTTTTCATAGCTAGTAGTGTTAATCATGATTACACCCATTCTCCCATTGGTGTTACATCCAAGTGTGAAAACCAGTCTGTTTTTCGGTTCTTCATATCATTAATAGTCTTTATACATAATGTATGTAAAAAGTTAAGGCTAACTTGTTAATGTGTCGAATCTATGATATAACTTGAAAGTAACTAAACAGAATGGCTTAAAATTTGATAATTATATTATTAGACTTGTCAGCATTAAATGTTTGTTTTTAAACCAAATTATAATGATAAACGATTGCTTCGTTCATTAAGGACTTACGATATGTGAACAATTTTACTGTTTTCTTTCCCTTTACTTTTTGGGTCACCAATTCCAAACTTACGTTACGATACTTTCGTAACGCTTTTTTAAGGTCATATTTAAGCCAATGTTGGTAGAAATTTGTTTATCGACACTAGCAACTCTTATTCTAGTAGGGCGACAACACCCATAAGCACACTCACTCCCATTAATTCGTTAACAAATGGTTGTCACAGTGCACACGGCGAAAGTTTTAGCAAAAAACGTCTAAAGTGGTAGTGTGATTTTCACGGTAAGTAGTGATTATTATTAAACGGCTGTTTTTTCATACGAAAGGGTTTAGTTTTAAACGTCAGTAGCATGTACTATTATGTTCAGATTGCAATTATTTACCAAGATAAGCAACCTTTTTTCAAATATACGTTACACTTGTGTTACGAATACGTTACATTTTTACAAAACGTAATGTATTTTTTATGTTACGTAACGAAAATATGTGGTAAAGGGAAGTGGACACAGAAATTTACTAATTTAAATGAGTTTTATTAGATTTTGAATGACAGTATACTTGTAACAAGTGTTTGCGAAACAAATCAATTATTTTGTTATTTAGGTATTTTGATTTGCGGTTTTAGAAGTAATCAGCTTTTTCCAGTGGGTAATTTTACCCCCCTAGGGCTAATGAAATACAGTATAATTATTAACGCGTTTATTAGTGTTAATTAATAACAGTTCATTTTCCATTTAAGCATTTATGGTGATTTATTTTAGTTTATTAAGTTCCAAAGATTATGGCATTAAAACATTTGTAAATACTGTTAATTTAAGTAATTACCAAGTATGAGAAATTACATTATATGGGTTGATTATTATATGTGATTAAAACAAGTATTTAGCGAAAATTATAAATGTTAGATGTCATATACCAAAGAAAAACGACCAAGATCACCTATGTCCGAGGTGGTTGGTTTTTCTTTGGTATATGACATCTAACATTTATAATTTATATAGTATTAAGTAGTGTGACTACTGGAGAAAAATTAAAAAGTACAAATCAAAATATTTAGTTAATAAATAATTTGATTTGTGTTTTCGCAATATGTTCAAGTATTTAGCGATAAAAATATGTTTTTTTTACGACCTTTATTTAATCAGAGTTCATACCAGTATGAGCTGAGCTTTATATGCGTTTTATGGTAACGTAACGTATTTTTTTTTATGTTATGTCTGTGTCACATTCGTCTAAATCCGCGGCCTTACCCTTATCCTGGTTTAACTTTAATTGTACATTATATTGATCTGTGATTCATAGACAATAGTTTACTAACAATTTGTAATATGTTAAGAATATGTAACTTAATAATGGTATACTTTTTGTACATTTATATGTTTTCACTTAGGGGTTTTTGATATGCTAGTAAAAAAATGTTTGGATTTATTACAGATTGCACTCATTCTAGGTGATGCACTTAGGAGCGGAGAACTATGTAATATCACAGTGGACAATATTGAAAACCAGGGAGAAATGTTACTTATCGGAAATATGAATTGAACGTTTGCTATCTCTACTAAAATCTTTTGGTAAATATCGAACAAAAGCGAGTTGTAAAGTGCGGGACGTGCTTGAAACAACACAGCGGACTGAAAAGTCTTGATATTTCGTATAGTTCGGGAAATATTATTTGACCGACTGTTATCTCACTTATTATGACCTTATGTTATGCGTTAACACTTACTAGACAATCAGCAGTCGAGCACTTTTCTATTGTTAATGATGCAAAACAAAAGGTCGTAAGTAAGATAAGAGTCTGTCAAATAATATTTCCCGAACTATATCTCAATGTTATTTAAAAGAGGAAAATAAAAAATAAAATGTACAATGGGTAATCTTTTTTTAGGAAAATGTATAAATAGCTTAATAAATGTTTAGAATACCATCATAATTCATCCGAATCTGACGAATTGGAACTTCTCTTATAATTTATGTATCATTTTGTTCACCGCGACCACAATCCGGTGTCTATTTATAATACTTAGGCCTGATTTTTCAATCCCCAGTTAACGGTACCTGTCAAATAAATGTTAGCCCTGTCCTTTTTTGTCTGATGATTTTAGAAAAGGATGGTGATAATTTTAACTAACGGATAGGTTTATTTGGGGACTAAAAAATCAGCCCTTAGACACCCAAAAGTAATAGTAGATTGTACAGCAAGGGCATAAAGTGACCCATTTTTAACCGAGTAAATTTTTTGAAAAAATTAGACGAGGGTAAAAATGGACATTTATGCCCATGTTGTACACTCTGCTTTTCACTTCGTTTGCGAGGAAAGTAAAACACAAGCACATTTTCACTGCAATTTACACAACAGAGTTGTCATAAAGCGAAAGAACCAATACCCGCCAACTCATTTTTTTATTATTTTTTTTTAATTTTTAACCTGTGATCAGAGTTTCAGTTGCTCGGTTTTCTGCCAAGTCAAACATTTCGGAGCATTTTTGAACGATAATCGATATTTATGAAATGTGATTTACTAAATTTAATAACAGAAAATTAATAATTCTAATATTGTACTTAATATAAATAATAATATGACAAGTTTTGTTAGCTACACAATTTTATTGCTCAGTAAAATTGTGCAAAATTTTAACTGTTTGGCTGTTTGGACCGATTACCTTAGCCTAAGAAAAAAAAATACTTTTATGCTCTAGACCATAAAATGCGATTGAGGTGAGGTGTATTTTTGATTGAACAATATCAGTGAGCACTACGGATACATCTCTGTAATAAAAAGAGACTAGTGAAAATGGTCCGAGTGAGAGCAACTAACTAGAAGATGGTGTCTCAGTTACACATGTTACCTGTATAAAAAACACATTAGGGTGGCTATGATTTGGGCCGGTATGATTACGTATATGGTTGCAATTTTAGTATTTAGCAGTGGGCATTTATATGGAAACATCTCGGTCCACGGCTCAAATGGCTGCTGTTTGAGATTACGAGTGTTAAGTTATACCCAAGCAATCAAAGACGCGATCAGAAATAATCTTGTGGTTTTAACGATGCAACATATAACATCAAACTTTCATAAATTACCAAACATACACAAATTTCACAAATGCCTGAATACCCTAGACTAGAACATCCATACTCACAGATGATTATTATGAAACCCAAATTATAAAGGCTATTGCCTCCAAGTTTTTCAATCTACGTATGGCTCACCACGGGAGAACTACATTTCTAAGAGATTTGGGAAATAAAGAATCGGGAACTCACTACTTGGGATAAAAATAAAAACACACATCTAAATATTTAGTTTATAAATAATTTGATTAGAGTTTTCACAATGACTTTAAATAAAGCAGGATTGAGACAAACTTCTCAAGACAGTATTCTTTAACAAAAGAAGTTTATTAGTAAAAAAGTGTCAACTCTCATAGATCGTAATGTCAGCATGGTCACCGTAATTAAAACGAGATGCAATTCTCTAATATGCTTTCTCTGTCGGTCACACTTTATTGTCGCAGTACTTAGTCCAGTTTAGGTATAGGTCCATGGACATTGCTCATGAAGTGAACTTAAGTAAATTCATCTTTTAATTCAAACGTCCTGTTGGTTGTATGGGGTTCACTCCAAGAAAAGCAAGGTTTCAATAGAAATATGTATTTGGGAATACACACAAAAAACAAATTGTCACAGCGAGAGTGCGCATAGGCGCGCGGCTAGCAGCAGAGGACTGCCGGCCGGTGCATAGCAACGTATTTCATTGCCAATAACGCAACTTAAATTGAACCTTAAGCTAAACAAAAAGGTACATTATTTGCATAGCAATTAATTACATATTTAAGTATAACTAAGTACGTATAGATATAATTATTTATAAGATAGGTAAAAGGTAAGTATAATGAGCGCATCGCCAACACGTCCTATAATTTATTAAGATAAAAGTTCATTCATCTAGACAAATTCAAAGTAACAAATGAAGGATTATTTAGTAATTGAAATAAAAGATCATTTAGTTATCGATCCGGTTATTTGTAAAAAGATAATTTTTGCCCAACTCAGAGAATGCATTACATGTCGAGTAAAACCCAACGTATCCTTTACTTTCCCACTCATGGTAAGTACGGCTAACTGAAGGCTTCGATCGACGTGCTGCCTTCCTGTCACACTTACGTTTGATTCGTTCAGCATGAGAGAGAGAGAGAGAGAGAGGCAGCGCCCAGCCCGCAGCTCGCGGCAGGCTCCTGTACTAAATGAAAAGTGACACAATCGGAATACAATTATGTAATGTAATCATGAAGAGAGCAGAAACATTACGTTATAACTAATAATCAATTAGTTAAATGGCTAATTGCATCACAAGTAGTAAATGGAACAAAACACATATTATATAATGATCAAGAGACAGTAGCAATGATGGACTAAACTGACGCCAGAATTAGCGTGTAATCGATTTCTTACACACATTCAACTACTCGTATGCAAAGGGTTCTGTTCAGCCGTACCATGACCACGAGTTGGCAACTAAGGTTCACGTTGGCGTTTACTCCATCGATACGTAAAGCAGTCTATCCTGCTCACACTGGTGTATCTACCTGTTGGAGCGAGTGCGATAAACTACGTATCAAGCAAATGCGAACATAAGTATATTATGAACATAATGATTAATGTTACTCGTTAAAGATTCCCGTAGCCGTAACATGACTTATATTTTTTTATCTATTTAAATTAGAAAAACAGAAAAAAAAGATACATTGTACCTTAAATTAAATTTTCGCCAAACTGTGAGACAGTTTGTTGCCGTTGCGTTCCGCTCAATTAAATCTTAAACTACGATAAAATATATAATATTATTAGGTCCTCTGCAGAAAGATTAAGATAACAGAACACTGAAATACATATAAATAGCAGTCTAAGATGACACTATTAATTTCTGACTTGGTGGCAAGTATCGGATACGTTAGGTTTACTCGATAGGTACGTAAAGCAGGCCTTCGTGCTCGCTCCAATAAATACGTGCAAGCAAGCGGGATAGAATGCTTTAAGTAGGTATCGACATAAATTAAACCAGTATCGAGTGTAACCTAACGTAGGTATATTCGATGTTTGAAAAGTCATAGTATAGTACGGTCATATTTTACATTAAACTCGCAAAGCATATTGCTGCATTTTTGATATGTTGTATAGACACCATAGGGCACTATAAAACTACAATTTGCAAGCAAATTGTGGTTTTATAATATGATATCAAAAATAGCAAAATTTTCTTAATAAAAATCTGAAACTAAAAAAGTGCCGTTCGCAGTTTTTCACGTAAGTACTACGCAGCCAGCGCAACTTTTTTTTGCTTGCAAATTGTGGTTTTATGCTATCCTATGGTGTCTTAGCAACATACCAAAAATGCAGCGATACTACTTGATTTGCGAAGTTAGGGTAAAATGATGTACAGTTTGACCGTACTAGTACGGCTACCTACTGTAGTACTAGAGTCAGGGCGAGCGTGATAGACTGCTTTATATGTACATATATCGAGACGCTTGGCTTGGTTCGTATTATCCAGTCATTACGATTACTTTTGATAAATCAGTGTCAACGTGACTGAAATTATTCATCTGATTGTGGCAGGCAACATAACATAAGGCAGAAGATATTATTTGTTGGTATAATTATGTATATCCAGTAGGCTTCTCCCAGGGACCCGGTGTCCAGTAGGGTCCATTAGCGGCCTCGGAGTCCGTTCTCATAAAGGAGACTTTTTACTGCGTGATGAGAATCATTAAAAATCAGCAGCAACGCGCAAAAAGCCTATTTTATGAAGAACTTTGTTCACTGATGTTCTTACTTGGCTTGATCTTGTATGTTTTTGGTAACTGAAATCCTGTAAAAGAGTAAACACGAGTCCATTATACAGAAGAAAAATCAGCAATATTTTGTTTATCTGAATGCAGTAACTTTGAATGAAGACTATGGAAAATCGAACAAACATTTTTTTTTTCGTAAAATTGGTATTTTGATTTTATTTTGTGTCGCATAAATAAGTCATAACCCGCCAAAAAAAATTAATTTTGTTGAACCCATATTGTTCCTTCATCCTCCACGTATTCCTATATTCCTTGTTGTCAGAATTTTCAAAACTGATCAAAACTGAGAAAAACCACTATAACGGCCAATTTCACAAATATTACCTTAGGTCCACATTGAGGGACGCGGGGATCAAAAATGAAGGAAATAAAGATAGCGCACTCTTTCCATCATTTCGATCTCAGGATGCTTAGCCAAGTTGCCAATCGCTAGCGCTTAGTAGCGTATCGTAGTTTTCCCTCTCTGTCACTCTTGCATATTAGTGCGACAAAGACAGCTAACTGTCTTTGTCGCACTAATATGCAGCTAACTTTAGCTGCCTTTCGCTTACGATTGACGACTAAGCGCTAGCGATTGGCAACTTGGCTAAGCACCCAGATCTATAATTAGAGACTTACCGGAACATTAGATATCGATTTCCAGCAAGCTATGTTAAAAATGGAAAAAAAAAACATCACGATGGCCGCCACTTTCTATAATTTTGACTTTGGATCCCCATTGGAGAACCTTTCGGATCCTAATAATTATGTCGGTTTTTAGCTTGCTAGGATCAATAATAAAAAATCAAGATGTCGTACATTTTTCTTAATTTTGATCTTGTTCTACATGGAGGATAAATCAAATATCGCATATCGTTTATTTGCACGTGGGTTTCAAAACTAAATCAGGATGACTGCCGTCATTGTCTACGATATTTATGTCAGGTTCATATTATTAACATTACGAATAGTTCGGAAGCTGATGGTATTACCACAAAATCAATTAAATGTATACAAAGCCTAATTGTCAATGAATTAGTTGACTGCCTTAACAACAATCGCACGGTAATTTTCCCCGCAGCCTTAAAGTTGCCAAGGTGAAGCCTATCTTTAAATCAGGCAGCAAAGCGAACCCCGGTAACTACATACCAATCTCGGTGCTTCCAATTACGTAAAAAAATATAAAAAACTGTGATGTGAAGTCAATTTGAGGCTTACTTAAAGTCAATTAATTTTATGTACAAGGAACGATACCTATAGTAGGGGTCCAAATGGAAAAAATTGTGCGGTGTGAGTTACAGTTTTGTAATTTTTACCAGAGCTAGAAGGTGTAAAAATAACAATTTTTAGATGTGGAGGGAAAACCAGTTCCCCCCCTGAACGAGGGGGGAGGGGGTTGAATGTGCAAACGGAAGGGTTATGTTTAATATTTTTTCGCCTAATATTTAGGCCTACTATGCATTGTTTAGTATCATTTTCGTGTGAAACAGACACGGGGAATTCATTTTTGATAATAAACACGAGGAGTTTCATATATAAAAAAAGAATTATCGGTATAAATGCAAAATAATCACCGTTTTTATTTTGATTGAAGCTTTATATAAGTATTACCAAATAAACATATGAAATTAAATAAAATACTACAAGATAGCATATTTATTGTAGTTTTTAAAAATATATACTTTTTGAAACTTTCCATGCAAAAATAAGTCGTAAAAAAATTGCAACTGTCGCGTACCTCGAACGAAAAAGGGACGTAGCTTTGACTTATTGTTGACAGTACATTTCTACTGCGGGAATTTAGCAATTCCGCGTAAACAAAATGCTCTTTAATGTCTGTTAGGGCAAATTGCCACAACCTGGGTTAACCAAGCAATCCGGGTTAAACGTTTATTTTACACGAAATTTGATAATTGATACATTTCTTATGAAGTAAGTGACTGACCGGGCACTATACAAAGGATATCCCAGACATCAGCCTATGTGATATTAGAATGGCTCTTGAACAGCTCAAAAATAACAGGGCGTCTGGGGAAGACGGAATTACAGATGAGCTTCTGAAAGCAGGTGGTAAACCATTCCCTACGGCCCTTCAGAAGTTGTTCCACTCCGGAAGGGAACAGAAGAGTGGTGGTAATGTTCTTGAAAAAAGGCGACAACGCCGTATTGAAGAACTACCGGTTCATCTCACTTCCGAGCCATATTTCCCTATAAGATGTTTTCAAGAGTCATTACGAATCGTCTTACATGTAGGCTTGATGACTTCCAGCCTCCCGAACAAGCCGGTTTCCAAATTGGCGTTTCGTAAATGTGATACAGAAGACCTGTCACCTGCCCCTGCCTTTCTGTTTAACGTTTGTGGACTACGATAAGGGGGGTTACCATGACGTACTAATGCGGTTCAACTTAGGTCGAGAGAAAGCGACAAGCCTATACGAGTCGTATATCACTGTCCCTTTCCCTAAACCTAAACTGAATCCCATTAGTACGTCATCGTAACCCACAAAGCCTTCGATTTGATCGAAACTTTGGGCAGTAATAACGGTTCCAAGTAGACTACCGCTATGTCGAAATGTTGAGGTGTTTGTACGAGAGCGCCACGATGTCAATCCGACTCCAAGACCAGAGTTTGAAGCATATTATACTGCAGCGGGAAGTCAGGCGAGTAGGTATCATCTCCCCTAAACTGGTTACCGCTGCACTGGAAGATAATTTTAAGACTGAACTGGAGAAGGTTGGGTATCAACATAAATGGCGAGTGCCTCACTCACCTTCGATTCGCTGATGATATGGTGATCTTGGCTGCGACCTTGGAAGATTTCTTCAGTACGATGCTTGCTGACCTCAGTAGCGCCTCCGAGCAAGTTGGTCTTAGGATGAACATGGATAAGACGAAAACTCCCTTTACAATCAGAGACTAAACTCAAAGGTGTAGACGACTATAGATAATACGAGTATACCTAGGACAAACTACCCAGTTAGGTAGGTCCAACTTTGAGTAAGAGGTCAATCCCCGAGTCCGACTCGGTTGGGCAGCGTTTGGGAAGCTACGACACATCTTTTCGTCAAATATTCCGTAGTGCTTGAAGACGAATGTAAATATTTGATCAGTGGTGGCAACACACACTGATCAAAGACTTATAAAAGAGTGATGACATACGGTACTGAAACGTGGTCGCTTACAATGGGTCTCATAAGAAAGCTCAAATTCACCCACAGGGCAATGGAGAGGGCTATGGTCGGAGTCTCTCTGCGAGGTCGCATTAGAAATGAGACGATCCGCAGCAGAACCAAAGTATAGCTCCATAGCTCTGCGATATAGCTCTCCAAATCATAAACTAAAGTGGCAGTGAGCGGGGCACATTGCACGTAGAACCGATGGCCGATGCGGCGGAAAGGTTCTCAAGTGGCGGCCTCGCAGGTGGAAGGCGCAGCGTGGGTAGGCCCCCTACAAGGTGGACAGTGAAGGCCGCAGGAGTTCGCTGGATGCGAGTGGCGCAGGACCGGTCATTGTGGCATTTGGGGGAGGCATATGTTCAACAGTGGACGTCTTTCGGCTGATATGGTAATAATGATGATATGAAGTAAACGTTTAACAATTGATTGTCAAATTCCATATGAAATAAACTTTTAACGTGGGTGAACTAGGTGAGTTGTTTAGTCCCGGTTACTGAAAATTGCCTTTATCGTCTTTGGTAATGAGATCGTTAACTAAATAACACTTGTAAAACTGATAGTATTGTATACACGCGGTGGCGGTATACAATAATAGATAAAATCTAAAAATAGAATTTTAAGAAATAAAATTCTTAATAATCTAAATTAATCTTAGGTTATTTAAAAAAAGATCAGAAAATATTCAATTTACTTTCGTATCAATAAATATTTACAATTGTAATATGAACAATAATTATGTTGGTACATAAGTACAAGAATATACTGTATAATCTACGAGCAGTTGCCGGCACAAAAGTCTCTTTTTTGAGGTAGGAGGAGGTTACGCGGAGGTTTTTGTTTGAGGTACGCGACAGGTGCAATTTTTTTTTCAGTGTGATTTTGTATGAAAGACCACAAAATGTGTATATTTATAAAAACTGCAATAAATATGCTATCTTACAGTATTTTTTTAAATTTGATTAGTTTGTTTTTTAATACTTATATGACGCTTAAATTAAAATAAAAACGGTAACTTCTATTACTTTTACTCCAAAAAATCTCCTTTTTTATACGAAATTGGTCATGTTTATGATAAAAAATGGATTTTCCATGTCTGTTTTACACGAAAATGATACCAAACAACGCATAGTAGGCCTAATTAATTAATAAAAATAAAAAATCGTAACCCTTCCGTATTTTTCCTTCCGCACATTCACCCCCCCCCCTCCCCCCGCGCTCAGGGGGGGAATTGGTTTTCCCTCCACATCTAAAAACAATTATTTTGAGACCCTCTAGCTCTGGTTAAAATTACAAAACTGTAACTCGCAGCGCACAATTTTTCTTAACTTTGTATGGACCGTGACCCTTACTACTACGGCTTCCGGCCGCAAGCTAACAATACGAGTATACAGGGCGTGCCATGGCGATGCCACATGGAGGGAAAGTACCTTAAATATCATAGATAACGTATTTTGCTGAAAGAAGACTTCATTTTATTTTTAAGACTTAGTAAAATTGCATTCAAATTTTTTAGATATTTTTTTGAAAAAAAATTGAATGAATAATAAAAATATCGCCTTATCAGAGGAAACATACCTTAATTATCGTAAATGAGCATCTCACTGAAAGAACACAATACATTATTTCGGTTTAAAAAACAAATTCCAACTTGCTTTAATTTTTTTTTAATTGTATGGAAAAAATATCTCAACGTCGGAGAAAAAATACCTTAATTATTGTAAATGAACATCTTTCTGGAAGAAGACATTATTTCGATTTAAAAACAAGTTGAATTGCATTTTAAATAATTTCATGGTTAACCCGGGAATCGGACCCGCTACCTAAACTATCCTTTTCATTTGAAAGTAGGTACCTATAAAACTAATGAATCAGTACCCACTTAAGAAGTACGCATCATTTCCTTATTATAAATTATAATTTAAGTCCATGATAAAGAGACGAGTTCTCGTGTAGTGGGTTCGATTCCCGGGTTAACCATGAAATTATTTAAAACGCAATTCAACTTGTTTTTAAATCGAAATAATGTCTTCTTCCAGGAAGATGTTCATTTACAATAATTAAGGTAATTTTTCTCCGACGTCGAGATATTTTATTTCCATACAATTAAAAAATATATATTGAAAACAAGTTGGAAATGGTTTTTTAAATCGAAATAATGTCTTCTTTCAGTAAGATGCTCATTTGTGATAATTAAGGTATGTTTCCTCTTACAAGGCGATATTTTTGTTTATCATACTATTTTTTTTTTCAAAAAAAAAAAACAAAGAAATTTTAATGCAATTTTACTAAGTCTTAAAAATAAAATGAAGTCTTCCATGTGGCATCGCCGTGGGACGCGCTGTATATAATAGATAGATACATAATTATGTACCTATAGATATTTAAATACATAGGCAGCCACAACCAAGGAAAAAATATTTGTGATAAATGCCCTTGTTGGGATTCAAACCCGGAATCCAAATCCACAAACTTTTTGAGAATTGCTCGGATATGAGAGCGTCGAGAGATTCCCCTTCCGAAATTATACGAGCATTTGTGACGTTCGGAATTACCCGACTATTTAATTATGAATATGGGTGCGTCGCGATTTTGCAGCGATAATAAATCGCTGAGAGTGATCTGAGTCTTGGACAGTCACTTACATAATGGATTCCAACTCTTGACACGGCAAACTTGCTGCGCAGTTGCGGCGTATTCGTCTTGCGGTCGCGGCATAATCGCGACGAATTGGTTGCGGGCACGCGACGAACACGCCGCGCGCATGCTTTGCTTTCAAATCGCTTGCAAATTGACGCTGGTTGGACTGTGCAGAGCGGAGGCAAAAACGGGCACAAGGGGAAGTCCGGTAAACGGACAGAACCAAACACCCCTGCCCAGACCGCTGCAACTCCCAAGAAGCCGCACAAGATGAACAAGAGACAGCGGCGGAAGTACAACCAGCGTAAAGCAGCGCAGGTAACAGATAACCCAGAGCCTCCACAACACCCGGAGGCCCCCGCACAGAGCAGGGTACAGGCAGCAGCTGGTCCCCCAGCTGCAAGCCATGCCCACTCTAAAGGGAAAGGGCTGTGAAGCAATAGCGAAGTGGGTAGTTTTCTTGCATTCTGATCGCCGATAATAGTTATTTTGTCATGTTGTGATACTGGTTTGTTTTTTGAACTTGCGTTGTTTTCAGTTGGTATGTATGTGAGAGTGATGGCATCTTCTGTTTATTTCGAAGTTTAGGCTTACTTACAATTGGTGAGAATGGGCATTCAAACTCGTTTCTAGTGTTATACACGGTGCCCATGAGGAAGGGGAAAAAAATCAACAGCGGATTTCTGACCAAATTTGAAGTAAAAAATGTCGTATGAAGTTTTCTGGATTGAGTCTATTTTAAGAGAAAATTATATTTTTTCCTAAAACCGTTTTAGCCCGTTACGCTATGATAAACGCATTTTAGGAAACGATTTTGTTACCATGTTGTCTTAGTCCTGTCACACTTAATTGACAGACATCAAATGAACGAACAAAATCTTTAATTACCTAGCAAATAAAAAAAATAAACTTTTAAAGTGCATTTTTCGCGATAGTTTCATTAATAAAATCCTTTTTTTGTGTATTGAGGCATTCAAAACGGGTCTCTATTGGTTCCCATAAAGTTTGAAGTTCGATTTTTGAAGCGAATAACGTTGTAGGTCCAAATTTTTTTTAGTCATATTGTCATAAGTCATAAAAATTTATATCATAAATCGGTGGTCAGTTTTATGTAGGTCATAATTATTGTTAGTCATAAAAGTCGATGCCCATAACTTTTAAAATCGATACAGCATCATTTCCAGAATGTTAAAAGCAATAACCTTCCTTATTATAACTGTTACAACGTCTATATTCGCAATTTGTAATCACAACGATTTTTTTTTGTTTCGTTTTATGTATGAATTATTATTTGTTATTAATAAATAAATGCATTAAATGTTTATTTTTTTACACCACCGAATAAACTTAGTGAGTAAAGTTGGTAATAAACTTAGTAAGTAAATATTTAGTAAGATTATTATTTTAAAATTCGGTCCTGGCGCTTCGCCGGCCGCTGCCGCGGCACGCTCGCTTCGCTCGCTCGGCTCGCGCGCTGTGGTCACAGTTCAACCTAACACTCCTCCTCGCTTCGCTCGTCGTCGTACCTAAACTGACCTGCCTTAGGGTCGAGTAGGTAAGGAAGTTTCCTAAGTTGCATCATAGTCCATAAATTTAATAATTTAAATTAAGGAAAGTTATTAATTTCGTATTTTATATTCAATTTTTTGAATGAAATTCGGTAAGTTATTAAAACAATATGAGTAAGAACCATTTGATCCTTCAAATGTATGACTTAAAATATTTCTAAAAAATTATAGATAGACCTTTGAATGTTATAGTCAGCAATTTTATACCTTTTGTAATTAGAGTATGTAATGTTATAGGTTAGTAATGTTAGATCTATTAATCGTTATACTTAACAAAAATTATGACCAACAAAAAAAATTTTTTTTTTGCAGATTTGACCAAAACTCACTTAACATTTTTTGCTTCTTTTAGTCTCAGGAATATGCTGTTAAAAATTTTCCCTTTCCTCACGGGCACCTTGTAGAATGGTATTTTAGGAATCTCGTGGCCCAAGTTAATCTTCCTAATAGGGGTTTCCTGTAGATTAAAAGTGGAATTCTTTACCGGCACATGTGTTTCCGCATACCTATAAGTTGGGACCCTTTAAACGAAGCGTGAAGAAGCATCTAGCGGGCCAGCAAGGCGGTGGCAACTAACAGGTTACTGATTGTCTCCTGTTCGTTGCCGCCGCGATTTGGGCTCTACTTTTCACTTACGATCAGGTGGAGTGGAGCCACTTTGTTGTGCCAACATAAAAAAAAAAGATGAATCGTTTGTGACTCATTTTGTACTCTATTTGTATTAGCAAGGATTTGTTTGCGTTTTGATCTTCTAGCTCGAATTTTAAGACTAACGCCGCGGCCACGACATCGGTCTAAGGCGACCAGCGGCGAACGAATCCATGAGTTGGTGCGGGATGCCGATATGGGTACGAGAGGGAGCACCATACGTTTTCCGCTAAGCCGGTCGCCTTAGACCGATGTCGTGTCGTGGCCAGAGCATAAATACTCTAAGTTCAATCTGTCTAATTGTCTATTTCTGTGCGCGCACTGTATAGCTGTGTGGTTAAGCAAGTTGTAGTTTTTTTTAATTTTCCAAATTTGGATTTTTTGATAGTTTTTCTACTCAGAATCGCGAGCTCTTTCGATCCTCATTAGCAGAAGAAAGTGTCCCGAGAATTCCATAAATTTTTATGTCTTCCACTGAGTTACGGTCGAAGAAAGTGTATGAAAAATAGTAACTCAATGGATTTTTTTGGGACACCTTTTTATTTCTATCAGGATCGAAAGAGCTTTGTGATTTTGAATAGAAATTTTTTAAAAAAGTCCATTGGAAAATAAAAAAAAACTACTGCAAAATAAAAATCCGCCCTAATATTTATATCATCGTGTATAAATGTCATGGATTTACTCGCGATTATTTTATTTTATTATTTAAGTATATGCAATATACAACATGATATTTTTAATAAGATTATCATCCGGTATGCAAAATCAGGTACGTCATTTTTGCGTCATCAGCATGATTAGTGCGACGCGACCCCTCTTTGTATTAATCGGACAGATTTTCTGCTACAAATGTATCAATCAAGAAAAGTACACAAAGGCTTACAGTTAAGGCCAGTTAAGGCCTAGAGTTATTTACGAAAATCTGCAAAAAGGTACCTTTACACCTCTCCATCTCCACCCGCTAGCTACACCCACAACTACAGTCAAAGACAAAATAAGGTGTATACTCGTACAAAAATGTTCAAAAATATGTCCCAGTGCACTCTAATTCTGTGTAATAAGAACATCGTGACATATTTATGAGCGGATTCTTTCGATACTTATTTATGCACTTGACTGTACCAGTGCTCTTGCTAATTGAATTAATACACCATTCCCTATCACCTTTCTAAAATACAAGCTATAAACGATAAACCAGTAGCATCAGATTATGGGTTGCGATAGTTCGAAAGCCTTCAAAACGTCCTTCTGCCTCAGGCAATAATCTCGTTTTCAGAGAATTTAGCGCCGCGCCGACCTTCTCTCTATCGGATTATAAACTCACACCTCCGCGCACTACGCGCCGGTGAATAACGCAGTTTCCGTTGACGACCGAGGCCGGCGGAATTACGTTCCAGTTTTAAGTGCATTAGCATTTCTGATATGTAGCTGACACATTCGTAATACGTAGTAGGGTAGTGCAATGGCTATTTGTTTTATCTGTTCCTACTTCGTCTAAATTTGTACGATTTCTAAATTACGTTCAAAATCATCGATCTTACTTTTTTCTAAATTATACAATACGATCTTTAAATTACGTTCAAAATCCATTGGCACGACTACCTAAATATTATCATTACAATTATTTTACTTTTTTTAAGAATAAGGGTCCCAATAATAAGTTTTTATCTAAAGTTTAAGTTTAGATAACCGCCCCAGAATGAAAAAAAATATTTTAAATTTGATTATTGAAAAATTATTTCGAACATAATCGGTTTAGCCCTTTTTGGATAACTACGGAACCCTCCACTGAGCATGGCCCGACATGCTCCATAAAATACTAAAATGAAACTAAAGAGTAACGAACAGCAATTGATTTTAATTATACAGTGGAACCTAGGTTTCCTACTTAGAAACGTTGATGTCTTTTAATTAAATCAAAAAACAATTTACAATAAAAAGAAACGCACTGTATACCTCATGACCAACAACGGCTACGTAATGTGACACTGTCCTACGAGTAGCATGACATTTGTCAAAAGTCAGAATCCTATCACTTATCAGCGACATAAATAAAAACGCAAATCAATAAGGTTTAAAAATACTTCACGCTATTTTATTATGTATACGAGGACAGTATTGCCTCAGAACAGTCGAACACGTACAAGTTATTCCAAAACAAGAAATCTAAATTTTCCTAATTTCTTCATCACGGTTACATCAATTGTCACGATACTTCGTATACTGGTTTCATATCCTAAAAGATATTGTTCCTAGTCATTGGACCAGGCCTTAAGCCCCATTTAGACGGTACGAGTTTCTCGCCTCGACCATGCAATTATCGTAGCACGAGAAAAAATAACGTATCATGTAAACTATTTGTACGAAGTCGCACGAGAAGAGGCGATAATTGCCTCACCTGTGATGATTGACATATCCGTCTAAAGAGTTTATGTACTAACTAACTAGAGCTGGAAACAATTACGCTGTTTCTCTTTGCCCTCCATGGTCTTCAACATCAGGTCCACTCCATTCCACTAAAATTATGGCTTCTACGAGAAAATGCTCAAGTTACATATGAAAAGCCTCAAATCGCAATGCACATGCCGTTTAAGGAGTTCCCTCAATTCCTCATTAACCCCAAAATCAGACCTTGAAGTTATTTCATAAAAAGCAAATGATTAAAGTCTGAAATCAGATGAAAGAGATGGAATTGGTCTTCTTTCTAAAAATATATCTATTTCAGATAAAAAAAGGAATTAACAAAATCGGTTTAGTAATTACGGTAATAAACATTTAAAAATATTTAAAATACATTCGCACGAGACGAAAACTCTACCTTTGAGATATTGAAATTGTTTGTATAACAGTATGCTGGTAATGATAAGATAAGCAACTAATCACGTTGTAAGTTGACAGGTAAATCTCGTATGAAAATCGGTTCGCACCGATTCGTGCGATACTCGCTCGTTCGTGAAAAAATGTCTAGCGAGAACGCGTTTAGTTAGACGAGTCGAGAAATCGTAAGCTAATATCTCGCTAGAATGCAGCTCCCCGTGTAAACTATTTCGCCTGGCGATAATCTCCGTACGATTTTTTGTTTCTCGCATGAATGTAAACATTTTTATACGATACTCGCCTGTCGATTATCGCATACGATAATGTCATACGATTTCTCGCCCCAAATCATGCGAGAAACTCGCACCGTCTAAATGGGCCTATAGGATTGTAAGTGATTAGATTATCAATGCTGTGCGTGCGCGGCGCGTCTTAATATTTACCAATTTATGAGGAATCGGTAATTCTATATCCCATCCCATCCATACATTTTATAAATTCTTCAATGATACATACGTATAATAGTATTCAGATTATCATACAATTACCACGCTGCGGTATGTAATTTAGACATGTAAAATGTGAAGATCTAGAAATGTGATATTATCTGGTCAAAGTTATCACATTGTCGATGGCGCTTACGTCTCGCGGCGTTAACAGATAACGTCACAAATGTTTATTGCATTGGGATCTTAAATACGATACCTAATCTACAACTTTAATTACTAGCTCTCAAATTTATCTTGTCACTTAAGTATAGGTTCCCTTCATGTACCATAGTTTTAGGATACCCTGTATATTAGTTTAATTACGATAACGTTGGTCACAAACGACGAAAAAATAGCGTAATAAGATTAACAATATTGACAGCTAAAAACTCGAGCCGATAGTTCCGAATGTATTCTTCTTTAGGTTTTTTTATGCAACCTTATCGGAATTGAATTAAGAAATTAAAAATAACACAAAATAAAATAAATCATTTTATAATAAATATATTACTGTAAATTTATGGGTTTATTTATTCTGAAAACAAATATCATATAATTTATTTATTAGCCATTAAACAACGGAAACATATCTGCAACACAGGCTTTCGTCAGAGGGCAACAAACGCAAAATAAATTAGCAACAGGCTTCGTCTCATACACATCAATGATGGGATCCGCAACAAGCTTCGTCATATTATCTACATGCTACACAATAGGACTTAGCTAAAGAAATCATCCCGAACCGTCCCAAAAGTCCCCATTACACCGCCGCGTTGCCGCGTTGAATGGCCAACGAAATCTGTTGGACCAGGTACGATCCGGAACGAGGATCACACCCTCTATCCTTCAGCCGTCGACCCACATCCCCAATGAATTTCTTCGCCTCCACAGCCCAAGGTCCCGCAGTTTCTACCGCCACCGGCACAAAGTCGTACGTTGGCTCCAAGGCAGAGTATTTAGTATGCTTTAGTTTGGCCGCATTCTCCGCTGCCGATCCTGCAGATCTAATAGTGTGACTCAAGTGAGACGCTGAAAACGTACTGACGCACGTTGCGTCCCACAAGAGGCACCGACCCTTCTGCCATGGAACCAACGTGAGACCATCAGGCCTCTTTCCATCCGTCCGGCTCAACCCTGGAGGCTCCAGAACGCAGGGCACGCCAGCCGACACCAAAACCCGGCGAATCAAATCATTGATGGCATGATGCCTTCAAAACCGCCCCGCACACTTCAGACAACTAAGGCCATGGTGTCCATCCTCCTCAACCATGGCTCCACAGATGCAACGATGCGCTTCGCACACCTTGCACCCTAACCGCAAAGCGACGGCAATTCTCATGGAATCGTTGTCCAATAAAGTGCCCAACGACGGGGAATGCAGCGCATGCAGCCATGCCCCAGAGTCGACCCTCGACGCAGCCTTGAGACGTGCCAAGTTCGATCCTACCGCACCCTCCAAACAACTGACAAAGGTCCTCTTGCATAAAATATCGTCCCACCCACCCCCTCTGAACGGTAGGGTTGTCTGGTCGCTCATCGCCATTGCACTAGGACGTCTTTTTGGCAAGTGCCTCCGCAACAAACGGTACCTGAGTAACGCCACCATCAACTGATAAAATTCGAGCGACGAGACCCAAAGCACCATGAGCGGAGGCAAGGAACGCCACCACCCCGACCTTCCTACAACGACGTATTCCGAGCCCACCGTGACGCACCGGGAGAGAAGCCTGACACCATTGCGCTTCATTCAGACGCACATTCAAGACAGATTCCAGGGCCACTTTGATTGTTTCGTCTATCCTCAAGTGGATAATTTTATTGCTCTAATTTTAAGTAAAAGTTATCAAAATTTACTTATTGTGTCCTAAACTAACACCCGTAAAATCTTCGCCCGTATTAGACTTACACCCTGTATATTCCAGGTATTTAATTTTAAATTCACCTTACCACGCGCGCCCTTTAGACCAGTCAACTGTGTTGGCGCACGGCAGTTAGCGTTTAGCGTACACAAATCGCCGAAATTCATTTCGCGCTAACTCAATATCGAACCTCCATCACGGTCTGCCTCTCACTTGCCGACGATAATTAAAAGGTACCCTAGGGGTGTGTCGGGCACGCGTCATAGCTTGCAGTTATTTTTGCCAACAAGGTATCGGTCGAAAATTAGATCAGCTCTGCAATATCGAGGGAAGTGACGCTTCGTCGCTTTTTTACTACATTCATTTTCTGGTTTTTGGTATCATATCGGTAGTCGTACCACGAGCTGCCGCTCCTTTAGGTGCGTTCAAACCAAAAGAGCATTCGCTATTCTATCCCCCGTTCTACGAAATCAACCAATCACGTTTTGTGTATCTAACGATCGAATTTCGTAGAGTGGGGCAGTGGGGGGTTAGAATAGCGAATGCTCTTTTGGTCTGAACGCACCTTTATTGACGCGTGTTTACTTTCTATCCGTCTCGCTCGCACTAATACGCGAGTACGAGAGGAACGGATAGAAAGTAAGCGCGCGTTAATAACGTAGCGGCAGCTCATGGTAGGGCTACAGATGAAACTCCTGACACCTAAGCTTTTTATTAAATCACTTGTCCCTACGGACGAATGTACTTACTTTACAAAGTATTCAATAGTTTTAGTTGCAAAATCCGACACATTGATATTTTAAATCAATATATCCGACACATTGCCAGTTGAATAACACGCAAACTACATGTTTTGTGATGTTTCACTGAAACAAATGTTTTTGAATATATTATTATTAGACGAAGGTAATTAACATATTGCTATGTGGGTACATTTTGACATCAGAGCGTTATGCATGAATAGGCAAGGCATCTAAATTAAACAAAATGTTCCAAATAATAATTCTATTTCACAGAATATGTATTTCAACGTATATGACTGTATTAATAATATTTGTTGTCTTTTTTCCACAAATACTTCAATTACAACAAAACGACACATTCAAAAAAAATCTGTCATAATTCTTCATAATAAAACGAAATTTAAATCAAGAAATGCCAGAGATCGTGTTCTATCTATTCTAGATTTATTCGTAGTGAAATCTTCATTGTCGCTTGAGTCTCCCTACTCAGAACAGAATTATTCAAAATAGCTGTCTTGGAACCCTGAATGATGCATGAAAAGGCAAGGCATATAAATTAAGCAAAATTAAAAAAAAAAACATTGTACCTACTTCACAGAATATGTACTTAAAAGCTTATGTAATAATAATATTTATTGTTTGTTTTTCGCAAAATACATAATAGTCCTAAAACCACATAATCAAAAGAGTTCTTATCATTAAGAATGAAATAATTAAGGAATTTCAAAATTATCTTAGTTTTTAAGTAAATTGTGAATAAATATGTTATCTTAGTTTTAAAGTACATTGCTGTGCCTCTACCGGGTGCATATTATAATTATGTATGTAACTATTGTTACTGTTGTAAATATGTGTGCAATTAACAATTTGATTTGATTTGAATAATATATAAATAAAAATGCCGAAAATCGTGCTCTATCCATTGCAGATGAACGCTTTATCTTCGCTTGAGCCTTCATACTCAGAATTATTCAAAATAACTGTGATATCGCGGTCTTGTAACCCTGAAATTCCATATATTCACTTAATAAGACGAATAACGGACGAAGTGCCTTTGTATAGGTTCAAAATATTTAAGACTTTTTTTTATCCACTTTTTCTTTAGAATAGTATATCATTTATAAAGTACATATCATTGTTTAAGATTAAATAAAAATACAGCATTGTAACCATTGATTTTAACAAAAATATTTTTAAATTCACTTACGGCGTCGACCACGTCCCTTGTTGTGAATTGTGAACTCCGTCGCACGTGTCACAGTAACGACGGCCTCTAGGCACAAAATCCTTAAGCCGCGTTTTCACTTAGTGTTCTGAGCGAGCATTCGTTCGTTCTTGGGCAGATGAAAACAATAAATCACATAGCAAAATGTTCGTTCGTTAGCCTACGAACAAACGAATGCTCGCTCGGAACATTAAGTGAAAACGCGGCTTTATTGAACCTCAAGGGCAATCAGATCTAATGAATATAAAATCCATTGGTTGCCAGCCAATACGCGTCCTGTTTTAGCGCGAAAATTCCAACACTCGGGATTTAAGACTTTATATAGGTCGGAGCGTCATCATAGTGGACACATTACTGCGATCACCAATCCGCTTGCCCAGCGTGGCGATTGTGGGCATTTACCTCCTAATGCGTCTATACGCATAGTTAATAGGAGAGGCCTACGTCCAGCAGAGGACTATCATAGTCTGATGATGATGATGATAGCTCGGTAGTAGTTGTTGATATAAGCGTGTCAAAGGACCATGGGCAATTTTGTATGGAGCCTGGTCCTGAAACCAACAGAGCTGAAACTTAAGTCATTAAATAGGTCTTTAAATCTACTTTATTTCATTATATGGGCACAAAGCCGAATTCCATTGCAGAACTGAGATATTCATATTTAAATCAGGTAAGTTTTCTTCTAAAATATATCGCCGCTGTTGCAAAACCGAACGGCGTCCTTCTATTGCCATGTTTTCATATTATGATGATTAAGTAAAACACGATATTCAACAAGAAATGACACCGAACGAACATAATTAATGGAAATGTCGATATTTCTACCTTAATTTTTTAATTAGGTTTGCTCAATGGTAGGTATTTAAAAATCAAATAAACTCTGGATGAATTTATCGTAGCTCGTACTCACCACGACTAAAATACAAATATCTTAGTTCTGCAATGGAATTTGACTTTGTGCCCATATAATGAAATAAAGTAGATTTTAAGACCTGTTTATTGACATAACTCTCAATGCTGTTGGTTTCAGGACCATTTTGACGCATGGTCCTTTGTTCGGACTTTACGGTGTAGTCTATTTAGCACTTTGTAAGGGACGCTAGGTGTCAGGAGGTTTGTAAAAAAATGATTAAATTGCGAATGTGCGAAAAACATGAAATTCGAAACGAGTGGCGATGTTTTAAAACATGACCGATAGGGAGTGTTTTAAATCGACACATGTTACGAATTTCGTTATTGCACGTGTCTCGTACGTTTTTTAGTGCAGATGGCCCTCCGAAATTTTGGACCTGACGTAAATTGACACACTTCTCGCACTAGAGCCTAAAAAAGGCACCATCTGTCCTAAAGAATAAATATTAAAAGTGTAAAATATACCTGCTTTCATCTAATTCATTCAAATTATGATTATCGTGTGACTTTTTAATCAAAATATTTAAATAAATAATAAATGCAATTAAAGTAACAAACTTCACATTTGTATTTGATAATAATAATATGTAGGTATAAACCTAACTTTGAAGCATAAGTCAAGAATAATAATTTTAAAATGATTTTCGTAAGTTGCACTATACAAAATTAATTATTAACCCCTTTTAGGGTTTCGTATAAAATAGGAAGTCAATAGTTTCGGAGATAGTTGCTCCAGAATAAAAAAAGCGTCTTCCCCTCTTCTAACTTTTGATCCGTGGGTCCAAAAAATTATGAAAATATATCATTGTCAGCCTCCGTAGCCTAGTTGGTAGTGACCCTGCCTACGAAGCTGGAGGTTCCGGGTTCGAATCCCGGCGAGGGCATTATTTGTGTATTTATTTATCACAAATATTTGTTCCTTGGTCATGGCTGTCTATGTATTTAAGTATCTATATGTATCTATCTATTACATATATCGTCGCCTGGTACCCACATCAGAAGCCTTAATTGAGCTTACCGTGGGACTAGGTTGATTTGTGTAAGATGTCCCAAGATATTTATTTATTTATTATTTAAGTAAGCTCACAGAATACTTTAAACTGAAACTATTTCGAACGGCGCAGCCGTTTTTTTGTTCCTTAAGACGACAACCTAACCCGTAATCTGATTCGGGAAGAAGGTACTCAGTGAAAAAGATACTAGCAATTCTAATTTACTTTTTTTTTATTTTAATGTTTAATATGTAGGTTAAATTTTAATTTGATCGTTCGTTTTTAGGGTTCCGTAGCCAAAATGGCAAAAACAGAACCCTTATAGATTCGTCATGTCCGTCTGTCCGTCTGTCCGTCTGTCACAGCCGATTTACTCGGAAACTATAAATGCTACAGTAACGAAATTTGGTAAGAATATGTGTTGTATGAACCGCTACAGGATTATGATACTAAATTGTAAAAAAAACCATTTGGGTGGGGGCCAGCCATACATGTAACTGAGGGATAAAAAAAAAATTTTTGTTGTTTATAAGCGTGTGGGGTATTAATAGAAAGGTCTTTGAAAATTATATGAAGGTTTATACATCTTATTGTTATTTAAGGAAATCGTTTTCGAGATATCAGCTCCCAATGTCTGAAAAATGTGTCCCCCCCCCCCTCTATTTTTAAAACTACGCGATATAAAATTCTAAAAAAAATATATGTTATACACATTAATAAGCTCTATCAACGATTTTTGGTTTGATTAAATTGTCTCCTATAGTTTTTGAGGTAGGTTGATTTAACTGTATTTTTTAATAATAAATTGATAATGGTACGGAACCCTTTGCGCGCGAGTCCAACTCGCACTTGGCCGGTTTTTTTTCAAAATAAGGTTAACACTAGGTACTTGTACCGTTTGGCGTAGAAACTTTAGGTTCATGGGGCCCCAGCGCATGCAAATTGTTTGCTGAGATCGCGAAACGTCTGGTTGATGTAACTAAAGACCGAAGAGCTGGCGACTTCCTCGCACAACGCATGAGTATTGCGATACAGTGAGGAAATGCCGCCAGCATCCTCGGTACAATACCACAAGGGCCAATCTTAGACATAGGTTAGGTTAAGTAGATTAGCTAGATTTAATCTTTGTACATAAATTGTAGTTTTGAAAATAAATTGTTTAATAATGAATTTTTGAGCGTTCGAAGAGGGTAAATCACTCTGTTCGTCAGTGAACCAGTCATGCGAGACATTTGTCTGTCCGTAGTTACGCCGCAAGCGAAGGGTCGGGTGAGTTGACTAGACTCTGGAAGCACGCACAAACGCCGTAACGCGGAGGTCTCACTACACTGGTTATATTATGTTACGAAACAATGTGTGGACAACTGGACACCTCTAAATCCAATGCAGTGGAACTCCGAACTTTTATCCAAAGTATTAGTAAGTATATACATGTTATATATTCATATCTTTTATTCGTTTCTTGGGTGAGAAATAGTCGATAGCTCGTCGCTACTGGCCTTTGGTGGGACCAGCGCCTTCAGATGTGAAATAAAGTTACCGCCTCTCGGCCGACAAAGACTCGCGTCCAATCAGCTGTGCAATGATAGCATTGATAGCATTGTGCGCTGGCCCGCCCCCTCCGCACGTGACCCCGGCGTGGCCGACGGCGCGCGGCCCGGCTCTCTCAAACTTGCAATAACATGTTGACATTACGTCAAATTGGACCAGGAAGTACCATTCGCTGTCGATGATTGAACTTGATATACCTAATATATTATGGCATTTCATAACTACTTAGCAGTCCTAGGAATGCAAAGTACCGAAAGTAACTTGGTTTTAAAACTAAAATACTCATACCGAATAAAAAAGGAAGAGAGTGTTTAACGATATTTGCCTGGCGTTGAATCACTGTCGCTTATCGTCTTGATAGCTAATTCAAAAATTTAGTTCATGCGTGATTATAGGATTTACCTACGCATTTCATACACGTGATTCAAAAATATTTGTCTCAACTTTGGCGGCACCTTCTTTGTGCTTCAGACGCGCGTGCCTTGGCGGCATTGTTTGAGGTGTTAGTGAGATAGCATCACAACTTTGCTAATTTTAGGTGAATATCCATCCGAATAATCCTGATAATAACACGAACATGCTAAAAATAACTGGAGACAGTATGTGAGCTGTGCAGAAATTAATATATCTGCTTAATGCATTTAAAAGAAATAATTGAGTTAGGTTACACATTCATTATTATATTATTAATCACAATCGTAAGGCCGACGTAACACGGCATTTTCTTTTATAAATATGTATTTGATATTAATATTATGGAAATAAAGTCGGAAAACCAAACAATATGTTAGGACAAAAGGTGCGAAATTCAATAATAATATGAGAGAACGAAGTTTTTTACATTATTTAAATGTGCCGCTTTTTTACTGACAAATTTGTCCGAATAAAAACCATTTTGTCTGTAATTGACTTGAGTATCTGAGAATTTAATTTATTACGAAATTATGGCGGCGTTACCTCTGTGCAGTGCACAGCAAGAGCGATGCGTTGAGAGAGGCACGCGCCAGCTCTTTGGTCCGTTTTTTCGACCAGCCGCGCCGACATGGCCCTGATGAAATTCTTCATGTCAGCGCCGCAAACTCATAGTCCTTGAGAAGGGACGAGTATTTGCGGCGCTTGAGAACCTAGGCCTGGTCAGCTGCAGCACCGGACTGTAGACGGGTGGCCTGGATGTGGGACTGGGCGAAGGTATCTACGCACGTAACGTCCCACACCAAGGCCCTTCCCAATCTCCACGGCACCAATGTTGCTCCATTCTGGCGCTGACACCGCAAGTAAGCGAGCGCGATCAGCGTCGTCCGGACTATCATTTAGGATGGCAGTATGATCTGCCTTTAGGCGGGGGGAATCCCAGGCCCGCTGGACGTGCTTTGCTGCTGGAATTTCCGCACCCGGGCAAGACTCACACCAAGCCTCCCGCGCCTCTTTCAGGTACACTATGTCGTCCATGGATATCTGAGGGTTATTTCAAATAATACCGACGAGAGACAAAGTACCATATACAGCGAGAAAGGCAGAGAGAGCACAGAGGCGAGGAATGCAGGCAGAGCCGAGCTAGCTATACTGCGGACCCCCAAACCGCCGAGTCGAATCGGGAGAACCGCTCGTCTCCATGACCTTGGATCAAAATTAATATTAATAATTTTGGATAATGTCGTATGGAGGGAAGAATCGGTGGATGATATAATGGAGAGGCATTTCCAAACTGGGCAGCTGCGAAGTAAATACATGGATTTTGGCGTAAGTAGACAAAAACTAACGATAAACTAAACAAGGCCAAGTGTGGGTTTATTGATTTAAACTTTCACGATTATCACTCATATTTTAAAAACCCGAAACGTCAGGATATAATTAAACGTAAGTTTACGCGATTAAGACCCGTTTGTCTTTGAAATACAAGTGTGGGTTTATTTTAAAAAGATCTGAAGTATCATTGAAAAGATTTAATTTACCGTTGATGACTGGGCAGATGGATTCGTCGAAATTCGGGGAGCCTAAAAGGGTGAGGGATGATTTGAAATAGACCGAAATATTGGGAAGCACAGCAGCAAATATAAATACGTAGTTCATTTGTAATCGTGATTACTTAGTTTGCGCGTATACATAAGTAACATTAACCTGAAGGAAGAATGGTGCCGCCCAACACAGGCATTTTTTGGCTCCATTACCTTAGATTACTGACAAACGTATCATTCGTATATCGTTGCATTCGTATTCAGTTTTTTCTGTGTTATCGGAACCCGAGGTCCACCTTATTATATCTCTTGGCCAAGATTTCATTTGTCTGAGAAAACGTTGTTAGATAACTTAGGAACTACAAGTTTAATATTCGTACCCTGAACACTCAAACTGTAATATTTAAATGACTGTATGTATTTCCCTTTTATTATTATATGTATATTGATTTATAACATTCGTAATAAGTATAAATTTTCAAACCTATGTTCCTCACAATTTTTGCACTTTGTACTCTTTCAGTTAAAAATGTATACTAAATATTACATCTACCTAGCGTTAAGGTGCATGCAGACCAAAAGAGCATTCGCTGTTCTATCCCCCTACTCTACGAAATTCGATCGTTACACGAAACGTGATTCGTTGATTTCGTAGAGTGGGGGATAGAACGGCGAATGCTCTTTTGGTCTGCATGCACCTTTAGACGTCGTATTGTCTTAATTGTGTATGGCTCATGTTTTCTATCTCTTGTTGTAGTTCCGTTAACTTTTATTTAGAAATGAACGTCCAGGACTTTTTCTGTTAATGTTTTCTTACATTGTACTCTATCCTCATTTTTGTTTATGTGACTGTTTGTGTTCTTAATAAATAAATAAAAATATTTCGCTGCAATTTATGTGCAACTTAACTACTATAATTACTGTTGTCCAAAGTTTACAAGAATGAGGATGGGTAAACAATTGATTAAAAATACTGAAGTATTTTATACACTTCGCCTTTCACTCCGCACTAGCCTAGAAACCTAATTAATCCAAGTCGATTTTACTCTAACTTATTACTTGAACGTTTTTTTAACCATTGACCCTGTTGTTAATAGATATATATGCTTTTTTCAATGAAATTTCGGACATAACAATAGTAGGCGTAAAGAAAATTGACAGTTTGAGTAGTAGGGAAAACAATGTTAATTACAATGAACATTAAGACTATCAAGCTTTAGGTAATTCAACGTTCGAGTAATCAATACTCGTATTACGAGTAGGATACTCTTACTTCTTATAAATATCATAATTTGCATAATATTTTAGTTGACATTGTTTATTTCATTGGTGTTGTATTTCTTCATGTTTAATTTAATTCTAATTATATGATTAACGTAGTATTAAGTTTATGTTCAACACAATATTTTTTGTTATGAATAAATGAAATGAAATGAAATGATAAACATGGTGTAGGTATTTTAAATGTGTATGCGCAAAATTAAGTAGGCTAAACGAGTAGTATGCCACAATCGACGTTATGCGACACGACGGGCACCCATTTATTTTTACGCCGAGAGGGTGGGAAAATGAAGAAGAAGTATGCAAAAAATACGCATAATATTTGGCGATCCGGAGTTTTAGGCGCAGCATTGTTTTGATTCGTGGCTACCGGATCTTACCATAAACAAAGCATTTTTAAAACTTAGGGATCTTGTCACACTGTGCAGACGGTGTCTGCGAGGTTATTAGTGGCTCGATGAAACACGTCGTATACTACTTACAGGCACTCTGGTGCAAGTGGAACAAGTGTATAGACGCTAGACCAAATTTATTCGACGTGTCAACTATGAACGTGTTCTGTCTTACTCTTTTTTTATTTCTATATACCTACTTTAAGTATTGTACAAAAGAACAGCTAAATGTACAGTCGAGGAAATTGAATGCTTAGCACTTTGCGGTTCAAGTTAAATCGGCCGTACAAAAAGTGTACTAAATACCGTAAGGAATTCTCTACCAGTCAACCTTAGGCAAGGCAAAGCAAAAAATATTGTACGTTCGGAAACCCGGATAAAACAATTCATAAATAATCTTGTACGTATGTATAAATGTACACCTGGTATAAGTACGACTTGTCAATCAGATACCTCATCATCATTGAGGCTGCCAGCAAAGGAATCAGACAGATTCATTAAAAGCTTACTTGCTTTAGTTTCGTCTATACCTAAATCCAATCAGATGGCAACCTAACCCGCCCCTTGTTGTTGCGTGGCGCCAATAACCGAGTTAGCGCGGCTGACGTGACGCCTGTGTTGTCCCAGCAGCCACCAGTGCGTGACAACAGCTCGCTAGTTAATAGTCCGCGCGCATAATGCGACGGACACGCGACACACGGGACCTGCATAATACCCAATTGCAATTAGAACGGGATTCAGCGCAGCGTCGATACCTTTAGGCTCAAAGGGCGTAAGCGACATTTTTGCCAAAATTACTTTTTGAAGCAGTTGCTGAAATACAGTTTTTTCGCTATCGATCTGTGTTCAAAGCTGCGATATTCAGAATGAAGCTAAATAAATATTGTAGATTCTACGTGTTTTTAGAGATTTGTTACAATCAAGAGGCGTATCTTGAAAGACATTTAATTTTATTGGTTATTTAAGTTGCATGTTTACGTTCAATCAACAAACAACGGAGAGGTACGAGTATATAATACTCTAGTTGTCTAGTTATTATCGATTACTTGATCACACCTCCACCACTCCATCCTTAATATTCTTAATCGTTTGTTGAGACAATAAAGTCCAATGTGCTTATTTTTGACACTTTGATTTATATCATAATATTAAACAAGCTTAGCGCCGGCCGAGTGATGACTTGATGAGCGTTTAACACAGCCGACGGATCGCAGTATCTGCTGGCCCTCCTGGGGTGTCATTGTACTCGTATCGCAACTCATTATCGTAAAATCATTCACGTGCTTGAAATCAGTCCCGTCTCACAAAACAGTCACAGTCAAAAGTCAGCGGAAGGGGGGCTTGTCGGCCAAGGTGGAATACGATCGATCCCTGCTGTGGCATGCTCCAGGGAGGCACGTTTGTAGTAGAAATAACCGAATATCTACCGCATGAATACGATTTTTATCCCATTTATAATTCGTCTCTATTGCTACATAAACGTATGAACATATATGCAAAAAATTCCCTATCGCGAAACTATCATTAATAATATTACAATCTTAAACATGTCCGGTAAAGTTGACTTAATCGACGTAATAAAATAAGCAAAACAAAACATGTTAAATTATACGGTTTTATTTTACTGTGTTTTGCACCAAAAACTATAAAAAAAAAAAATTCGCGTCAGATATCCGTAAATGCTATTTGTAGACTATTCATGTGAAACGGTAAGCACTGTAGTCTTCCCGAGTTGGATGCTAAAAGCCATGTCTGTGGATTTAGTGTTAATCGGAAGCTTTTATCAAACTAAAATAAAAACGTCTTGTTTTCGGTCCAAACTTTTCAAAAAGTTGAAAGTTGGAAGAAAAATACAATTCATTTTGAATTGAAAATATAAAAGGTAGCAATGCCAATCATTTACTTGGCGGTAAAAAGAAGGCTATCAAAATGAAACCTTTTTTAAACTTAAAACTTTTAAACTATTTTTCAACACACTTGCATGTAACGTAGGTATTATTGAAGCGCTTTTAGGCTCATAATCCAGGATATTAAACACGCGTGCCTTTTCATTACGTTATCGTCCTAGTGCAGTAATAACATAACCCGACCAAGTATGTTTGCAAACATTTGCAAGTATTATGTCATATAGATTAAGCATTTGAATTTAGTCAGGTTATGTTTATTTTTGAAATTGACCAAAGCGTTTTCATAATATGGCAGATATCGCGGAATCTATATATATATATTTTTAATGCTATAAATTTTCGTATATAAATAAATAAAATATTTTAATTATGCCAAATTATAAAGTAATTAAAATAAATGTAAAATTATAGTGTTTTATTTTATGATAATCGTTAATGTTTCCCGAATTTTTTTTTATATTGGCTGTCATGCTGTCTTGGAAATGTGCGCGCGTTTAAAAATTCCTTCGGTATGCGCGCGCCGCATTATAGTAAAGTTATTATTACACGACTGCCAAAAGGAGAGTATATGTGTTCAGCCCCTATGTATGTTTCATATTTTCTTTAAACGCGCAGATCTTCGCGACCACTCAACTGTTTTTAATAGTGTAAGGTATCATTAGAATCCTCGTGACGTCGCGGGTAACATAGGATATGTGACGTCACGTTAAAAATAATATGGCGGCCTAGAAATTCGATATTATCTAACCAAAAAAAATTAATATGAAAGAAACCTATCGAGTTTGGTATCAAAATGAAGAGCTTCAAACAACGATTACGAATATGTACATAACTTATATGTGTGTAACTTATTCAAGAAGAGCGAGATTCATTAAAATGCAATCAAATCACAAAGAATAATGTGATCCAAACGCTATGATTTGGGTATCAAATTAAAGCATTTTACATGCAGATTATAAATATATATACAAGTTATATGTTTCAGTATGTGTATGAATAGAAAACTCGAAATGTTCTACATCGCGGTATTGAAATTTTTCTTTGAATTCTAAGCTGTGACAGAACCGTCACCACTGACACTGGCCTTAGTGTACATGAAACAGATACATTATATAAGTGTTTGTGGTCGAGTGGTACAACGCACGGCTGCTACGCAGTGGTCGTGGGTTCAATCCCCAGCTTGTGCCGATGAATTTTTCGAAAAACGTATGTAAATACATAATTATTTGATATCATCACAAGTGCTTTACGGTGAAGGAAAACATCATGAGGTAACCTGTTTGTGAGTTCCCAACAAGTATTGGGCCAGCGTTGGGACCACGCAAAACAGGCACGTTAGATTTCGAGTTGCGGAAAATAGCTATAACACAACATTGAATAAAAATGGTAATAACATGTACCTACGTAAGTAAATAGTTTGCGAGATACGAGACATTTAACCACATATGTATCCTTAATACATGATTGGTAGGTATGTCAGTTTGTCGCCGCGAGATAGATTTTCCATGTTTTACTAACTATAAGAGGGATGGATAGTCTATTTTGTAGCGACATACTGTCGCACTAATCATGTGCTAATGCCATGTACGTACCTCACTAATATCGAGGATTTCTAGATATGATTTGAATATCAGGCGAATGTACCTAACAACACAATAACAATAGCAATTCTTCTTTCAAAATTAAAACTTGAAATATGTTAAAAAATAAATTGCATTTCGGCCCTTTTTTGCCCACGGCCCTTCGGTAATACGCAGACGTTCAGCCTTCGCATTTTCTCGAAACGAATCTGCGGCCCTGAGATCCGTTTTAAAGCAACATTTTTACATTGTATAGCGAAGCAGCGCTGGGCTCTGGTAGCTCGGTCTTCGGCCTCTTTGGAGGACACTTCGGGCTATCAGTCCTACGCGGAGTGGGGTCTACAACTTTCGCAAATTGTAGAAGCGATCGTCGGGTCTGCAGCTCTCCGATTCGTTTTTATGTTACACTATTCCATCACGTGCCCTGATAGCGCTGGGCTCTGGCTTCGATTGTTAAGATAGTTAAGGCGGTTGTACCGCCCGTCGGGCCTCCAGTCCTCGGTCTCGCGCCGAGCACACCCCGATAGTGACGCTCCAAGTATTTGGCACACAGATATTTAGATGCTGGGGTAGTTGAAAAAGCTTGGTAGCTTACTTTTCTCGCAGCTCCGTCTTCGGCCTTTCTCTAAATTTCTTACAAGTGTCATGCTAGGGCACTCTTAGTAAAAGTCCGGGCCTCTTGCTCTGCTGGTCCGGGCCGGTGTCTGGGCTCTGGTAGCTCAGCTTTCGGCTTCGCGAACCAATGCCCCTCTAAGGGACGATTTGGACCTTCAGCCCTACGCGGAGCAGGGCCTACAGCTACGGTCTTCGCAGGTTGTCAATACTACTTCAATACTTCGATGATTTTTTATGTTACACTCTTTCACCGTCTAGCGTGGTAGCGCTGGGCTCTGGTGGCTCAGCTTTCGGCCTCGTGACCTGGCGCGCCTCTGAGGACCGCTTTTGGCCGTTGACCTTACGCGGAGCTCAGCTTTCGGTCTTCATTAGAGTTTGAAGCGAAGTGTCGGGCTTAAAGACAGTTGACCCTTTGACCGCCACTGGCCGACAACTATACCAATGCAGTAGAAACTTACGCGGGATGCCGTAAAGTTAAATTTCGTTTAAATAATCACGTACGCGTGGTGTCTGGAGCTCAGCATAATATTCCTTCGTCTGGCGGTCAAAAGTCTAAGAGGGACGGTTGTACCGTGTTGTCTCACCCGTCGGGCCTTCGATCCTACGTGGATGTCGGCTTATTCAGATGCTGGGGTAGTTGAAGAAGCAAGGTAGCTCAATTTTCTCACTGCTCGGCCTTCAGCCTTGCGCTAAAATACTTGCGAGTGACACGCTTGGGCCTTAGAAGTGATAGTCCGAGTCTCCGCGAGCTCTGCTTTCGGCCTCCTACCCTGAAGCTGGCGAGTCCCTTCGGAAGTTCGGACTCGCTTAACATAAATTTAGATTAGTTTTGGAAACGTTCCGGCCCTCGCACGGAGTGCCTTACGGCTTCGCCCAAAATACCTGGGATGGGAACTCTTCGGGCCTCCGGAGCAAACGAAGCGCAGGGTCAGCCTTCCAAATTGTATCGAAATTTATAGAATCTTCAAAAACACTAAAAGGTTTGAAATAAATTAATTAATAAAAAAAATTAAAAACACGACTGCCGTTTAAAAACGTTCTTAAAAGTAATAAATTAATTAATAAAAAAAATTAAAAACACGACTGCCGTTTAAAAACGTTCTTAAAAGTAAAAAATAATTCCTTTTTCAGGTTTATTCTTGTGAGCGTATCTGCATATAAGAGCTTGTCTTATTACTTACGATATTTTGTTACGATTGCAGTCGGGGAACCTTTCATTACGGAAAATATAAACATTATGAAGGTTCCCCGACTGCAATCGAAACAAAATATCGTAAGTAATAAGACAAGCTCTTATATGCAGATACGCTCACAAGAATAAACCTGAAAAAGGAATTATTTTTTACTTTTAAGAACGTTTTTAAACGGCAGTCGTGTTTTTAATTTTTTTTTTATTTGTTATTCGGAGTGGAGTGAATTTCAAATGTTTGTTGCGTTTATTTTGCTGTCTTTTCTGTTATTATTTTTATGTGAATTGTGAACTTAAAGTAATGAAATAGAATAAAATAAAAAGGTTAAACGTAAATTTGGGATAGTACCTAAGTAAGTAGTAATTGCCTAGCAACAAAGGTTAGTAAAAGTGTTACTAAAAGTCTATTTATTATTCCTCGCAAGTGCGTTGAAAAACGTCGTATGAAACTCATGTACATTGATCATAATACTCTCTGCGCGCTAAATACACATAGGTACTTAAATACATATAGATAGACAGCCACGAAAAATAAATACCCTCACTAAGATTCGAACCCGGAACCACCAGCTTCGTAGGCAGGGTCCAACGACCCAACGACAACATTGGTCCAGTGACCAACTAAAACTACGGAGACTAACAAAAGTCCATAAAAATAAATATATAAAAGTAATATGTACCATTTTCTCCAATGTTCATTTTATTTATTTTCTTAACTCTTCTCATAAAACGACTTAAGGACAATTCGCACATAAACGATTATAACTAAGTCGCTAACCTTTCACCGACGAAATTGTACAATAGTACATTACTATAGAGGACGGGAAACGAAGGGTTACAGGCCAAGTAGATATATCTGGCCGAAGGAACTGAGGCCAGATAGGGATACGCGGCCTGTAACCCTGTTTCTCGCCGAGATTTGTATAGTGCTTTTCTCAAACTTGCCATGAAATAAAACGAACTGATTTCGGCGAACCATACTACGAGTATTCAATTTGTAAATAAACCAATAGTATGTACAGTATCATAAAACATTAAAAAAAACATTCGCGCCTAACTTTTTTTTAAATCTGTTTGAGGTATCCTTTTACCCGGTGGTATAGACTTAGTTCTTAGGTTATTTTTTAGGGTTCCGTAGCCAAAATGGCAAAACGGAACCCTTATAGATTCGTCATGTCCGTCTGTCCGTCTGTCCGTCTGTCCGTCTGTCACAGCTGATTTACTCGGAAACTATGAATGCTACAGTAACGAAATTTGGTAAGAATATGTGTTGTATGAACCGCTACAGGATTATGATACTAAATTGTAAAAAAAACCATTGGGGTGGGGGCCCTCCATACATATAACTGAGGGATAGATAAAAAAAATTAGTTGTATATAAGCGTGTGGGGTATTAATAGAAAGGTCTTTGAGAATGATATGAAGGTTTATAAATCTTATCTTTATTTAAGCAAATCGTTTTCGAGATACCAGCCCTCAAAGTCTGAAAAACGTGTCCCCCCCCTCTATTTTTTAAACTACGCGATATAAAATTCTAAAAAAAATATATGTTAAGCACATTAATAAACTCTATCAACGATTTTTGGTTTGATTAAATTATCTCTTTTAGTTTTTGAGGTAGGTTGATTTAACTGTATTTTTTTAATAATAAATTGATAATGGTACGGAACCCTTCACGCGCGAGTCTGACTCGCACTTGGCCGATTTTTTTTTCTGTGGCTGAATGTCAAGACCTAGTGTCACAATTTGACGTTTCAAAACAAAAGACAGTTTGGTTGCAGTCCTAGGTGTGAAATATATACATGAAATCTCTTTACATATCATCTTAGCATATGACACCGGATACATAGTATTTCCGGGTTTCATTTAAAGTAAGTAACATCAACATTCCGTAGCAAGTTTGAGAAAAAAGGTATTACCTATATCACAAAAATATGAGACATTTACGCGCTTGATAGTTTATTATTACTGATAGCAATAACTTTACGGTACCGATGATTTTGTGTTATGTTATGATTAATGTGGGTAGCAGTTTTTTTAATTCAACAACAACATTCCATTCGCTGTCAAGTTATGGAATTCTTTGCTTCTTTCTCTTCGACAGTGTCAGTCTGTCGCATCGCTGAAAGCTAATCTGAGAAAATTGTGGCTTGCAGACGAGTGTTCACTAATTCATGTGCGGTATGTAGTATATGTGTATATATTTATGTACGGATTTATATATGTATTTATTGTTCATGTGTATATATTATGTAGGTTTATAAGTATATATTTGGTTATTTATATATATATATATATATATATATATATTGTATGTGTATATCTTGTTTAGGTTAGCTTTTTAATTACTAGTTTTGTTTTCTGATCGCTTTGTACAGTTTGTCTGCCTTCTGTGTCAAGTTCTCCTCAAATGCTCAAAGGTTAACTGGAAGAGATCCCTTAAAGGGATAAGTACGCCTTTGTACTTATTTTAACAGTTATTTATCATGTCACGATTTGTTTTTTTTTCTGTACAATAAAGTGTTTTACTACTACTACTACTACATTCCAAATCAATATAATACGCAGACTCATTTTACCTTATGGTTATATAAATAGTATAATATGTATCTTAAATTAAATAGTTTCTGTCTCTGTTCGATTTAAATAATTCTAAGCATTAATTTATTTTTAAAATGATACTTACCTAATACTAAAATAGTACTAAGAATGACTTTGCTTTCAGATTGGTACTATTTCGATTTAGCGTTAATTTATGTTCGATTATGTATTAATTAGTTGTAATGGTATCGGAATATAATAAAAGTAGGTTAAAACGGATTCAGTATATTTTGTAACACAACAATAACATTGATTATGAAATATTATTAAAATACATATAATCATAAGTTTTACTGACACTGTACCGAACTGTCTTTTGTTGTGTATGATATACCTAAAAGGTGAGGGAACGGTTGGGAGCAGTCAGTTTTTAATCGAGGTGGCGAGTAAGAACAGGTACCTATGGTTCGCCTTATTATATTGCTGTTTGTATTGTTATTGGCTGATTGTTGCAATTGCTCTATTTCTGTGAATTATTGTAATTGCATTACTTTTGTGATTACCAGTCCTTGGTACCTTGTATTTTATTATGTTAATATGTATCAACCAGGTTAAAGTCACGTTTGCTCTTATTTTCTATTGTACAAACAAACCTTAACATCGTTTATTATCCAGGTATTAATTTGAATTAAAAAGTATTATTGATGTAACTGCAGTATAGATTAAATTAATGTCTGTTCACATATGTTTTTATTTTATTATCCATTTGTTAAAAATAAAAAGTCATGATTCATAATTTGCTTTTATTTCACTTTAGTTACAGTTTATCTTCATCATTATAACACGCTCAAAGGAGAGTTACAACAATTTACCGTACGTGTGTTATGGTTTGACGTAGGAGGGGAACTAAACAAGTTGTTGGTCTTATTTTGTTTCGTTTGGTCATAGGTATTTTCATACATAAAGTTTGCTTTTTCACCCGGAAAACTATTTTGCTTGGCTTTGAGTATCAGTGTAGTAATTTTTACTTTAATGTTCTTATGATATACTGAAACCAATAACGAGTATATTTAAATGAAGTTTTTGGCAAAACTATCTAGTTTGTAGTTGCAGGTACCACAGATGTTATCCAAGGCCACCGTATACCGAACGCTAAGTACATCGAAATTACATTTTTGATTAAAAATATTTTTGTATTATGTTTTACACAACTTGCGATTTGCTTTAAGACAGTGAATTGTGTTTAGTAATCAGAAAAAAGACAAAAATGGGAAATTAAAAGTCCTCACAGTGTAGGTAATCATCATGATAATTATCAGTAGCGTCACAATAATTTCTGGCTGACAGAATTACCCAATGAACGTTATTACATCCGCAACCATGCACTCTGATTGCTCCATTCGATTTAGATATTTCTCGGCGACTGCGGCAGGCTGGAAATTGGCCTCGGAAATAGAACGCCAGACAGGATTCAGTTTTTTTAAAACTGTTGCTTTAAAGTGATTTTAATGTGAATGTCTCTCGAGATATTGCGGATTCTATGGCGTAGAATATTTAATGCCCAGCGAACAAATAAAACATGGAAGCCGCATGCCATACTAAATTGCCTTTCAATAATGGTCCTGAATTTTAGTTGACAAGTGTCACCTCCTCTTCAATGCATCGTGGTAATGAGTTTCAATATCAACCTATAAAAACTTAAACCGCCGTTTAAAAATAGTTGTGATTGGTCAATCAAAGTTTTGATTGGCTATATTCTATAAACAATTGTCAAAGATGTTGCGCCGAAATATGCGCGGTGTTGAGAAAAGCGCTATGTCCTGCCCATCTTGGCACAATTGAACAATTGATTATAGGTAGAGGCATTTTTGAGCTGGCGTTAGACGTGACGTCCATGTTATATATTGGTCGCAGTTAATGCCATAGTAATATTATACTTAAACCTTAATTAATGGGCAAGACTCTAAAAAATCGTGGGTTCAAGCCTCAACGCCATTACAATACCTAGTACGAAAAATTCTGTAGGTACAAGAAAAAAATACAAAAATATAAAATATAAAAATATATTGCTATTGGGTGGCGTTTTTGAGACCGGTGCCCTATAAAGGGTTCATAATCATCATATCAGCCGAAAGACGTCCTCTGCTGAACATAGGCCTCCCCCAAATATTGCCACAATGACCGGTCCTGCGCCACCCGCATCCGGCGGACTCCTGCGACCTTCACCAGGTCATCAGTCCACGTGTTCCGTTCCGGTACGTGACTGCCACTCAAGAACCTTCCCGCCCCAACGGCCATCGGTTCTACGCGCAATGTGCCCCGCCCACTGCCACTTCAGTTTAGCGATTCGGAGAGCTATTTCGGTTACTTTGATTCTGCTGCGGATGGTCTCATTTTAATTCGATCACGCAGAGAGACTCCTAGCATAGCCCTCTCCATTGCCCTTGAGGTACCTTTGAGCCTTCTTATGAGGCCCATTGTAAGCAGCCACGTTTCAATACCGTATGTCATCACAGGCAACACACACTGATTAAAGACTTTCGTCTTCAAACACTGCGGAATATTGGACGAAAATATGTGTCGTAGCTTCCCGAACGCTGCCCAACCGAGTCACATTCTTTCTCGGAGACTCTTTCTCGAAGTTGGCCCTACCTAACTGGTTAGTTTGTACTAGGTATAGATAGGTATAATATATATTATTCGTCTGCAACTTCGAGTGTAAAGTCTCCGATTATTACGGGAGTTGGTGCTACATGGGAATTTGACATGATTGACTATAAAGGGTTAATGCCTCCATATTACAAAAAGCGACGGAGACGTGTTACATCGTATCAACCAAACCGGTGAACGCATTAATGTTACAATATTGGAAACCATAGCAAATAGCGAAATCTTGTCTTAGGAACCATGAGATCGATTTTGGTAAAAAGAAAAACTGCATTGATATACGTACACTTATAAAAATACGTGTACTCGGCCCAGGAATCGGACCTAGACTTTTCAAAAAAGTAAATTTCGGAATTTTCATTTAGATATCAATTGTGTAGCTCTTAAATAGTAAATGTTACTAAAAAAAAAATCTAAATGTAACACTAATAAAATGCATTATTTTTAAACAATGAAGTTTTATTTTTCAATACTTCATATCTTACGTATGAATCGACGTCCTCGCAAAAGAAAGTTTCTCATAAGTAATCGTGTTTTTGGATACCTACTAAATATTTGATAATAACAAATTTCCGAAACTATTTAGTGTAATAACTTAATAAGAATAGTTCAACTTAACAATTACAAATTTTGTGCGACATAATTATCATTAGTAACATATTTTGTGCGGTAAGTGTATAGAGATTGTATAGTGTATAATTGTATACCTTACCTACACACTAACTTATGTTCACACTGCACTGGTACTTTATTTGTATGCCAGTAACGACTACTTCTGGAATAGTTTTTTTTTTGCATGACGCACGATGATTTACGGAAATATTTTATTTATGTATATAGTGGACATTAGTGGCTATGTATGCATATTTTTTTGTAGTTGTACCTCCCCGTGAAATAAAAAAAATGTGGAAAAAAAACAAGGTCCCTTTTTTATTATGAAAAATAAGGACAAGATGCAAGTTAGAAATATGCATTTTGTAGCTTATTTTATTTTTATCAAACACAATTTTGTTCGGTTGATCTAACTTGAACAGTTTACGAAATGTGCCACTTTCAACGACACCCTGTTTATTTGACATTATCTTGAATAACTCTAAAACTAGAGCTGATATTAAGCATGGAGTATTCTTAGGGCCTGCTATTACACTACCTAAAATATTGACCTCATCCGTGGGGTAAGGCACCTCTTGTTCGGTAAGGCTGCCAAAGCCTTTGATTATTTTCATGACGGGAAAGAAGAGAAGATGGTGTAACCTACATAGATAGTATTATTTATTGTGATTTAGGTAGACCAGGTACAATGTAGGTAGTACAGTCAAGTGCAAAAAGAAGTATCGAAAGAATCCGCTCATAAATATGTTACGACATTCTTATTACATAGAATTAGAGTGCACTGGGACATATTTTTGAACATTTTTGTGTACACCTCATTTTTAACCGACTTCAAAAAAGGAGGAGGTTCTCAATTCGACTGAATTTTTTTTGTTGTATGTATGTTACCCGATATCTCCGAGAATAGTGAACCGATTTTAAAATTTCTTTTTGTGATCGACCGTGTATTACTCCGAGATGGTCCCGTTGGCACCAAGTTGCGGTCTGATGATGGGATCTTGGAGAAATCGAGGGATCTCTTCAATTGTTATAGGTACATGTATGGCGCTTTTGGTAATTTTCATTCATTTACAAGAATTTGCGTTCAGAAAGTAGGATTTGAGGAAACCAATGATGGAAACAAATCGGGAATCTTGGAGAAACCGGTTGAAGTCGGTTTTTTAAATTTTTAATTTGGTGATTAGGTATGTCTTTGACTGTACGTAGGTACCTACGTAAACGGACGAGGCCGTCATAATCCAGAGATTTTAAAACGCTGCCTCCTGTGTGAAATCGCCAACTCGCATGCCAATTCTATGGCTATGTATTCTAATGTCAGTAGAATTAATTCCTCAAAGAGAAGGCACATGCGACATACGGACGCGCCTAGCTGCCAGACGCCTTCACTTCCCGCACAGACTGTGTTCTAGTTGTGAAAACTATGATGATAACTAATTGCCGTAGTGAACGTAATAAGTAGTACTTTAGCCTAAGCTAATTATTATATGAACTGCCACTTAGTAAGGTGAGTTGCAACAGATGCATTTTCACCTTTATGAAGTTGATCATATTATGTATATGATACATGTTAGGTAACGGAGGCAGAGGGCTCGTTGAAAATAGCTACATTTAAAAAGCAAAGGCCGCAAATTAGATTTTCAACCAATCCGGCCACAAAGAGCAGGCTAATTGAACTACTGTAGTGTGCCCTGACGCCTCGTGTCACGTTCAGCAGGATATCGGTAATTGAATCAATATCCAAATGCAGTTTGAGCTCAATACATTTTACAATATTGTGGCAATATTGTGTATTGTGGCAGTGATAATGATAAGAGTCTCGGGTAGCAGTAAATAAATATTATGTTCAAAAGATATAAGTTGAAGACAAAATATACGTTAAATTTTTAAGAAATGATTTTGCCGTGACATCAGATTGCGGTACGAAAACGGCAGGGCTGATTATATTCGAAATATATTTATTTTAAAGTATTCAACAGATGATTTTTTATCATATTTTTGGACCCAGGAAAAGTTAGAGAGCGGGGCACAATTTTATTTTGTCCTAAAGCGGTTACAAATTCATCATCATCATATCAGCCGAAAGACGTCCACTGCTGAACATAGGCCTCCCCCAAAGATTGCCACAATGACCGGTCCTGCGCCACCCGCATCCAGCGGACTCCTACGACCTTCACCAGGTCATCGGTCCACCTTGTGGGGGGCCTACCCACGCTACGCCTTCCGGTACGTGGCCGCCACTCAAGAACCTTCCCGCCCCAACGGCCATCAGTTCTACGCGCAATGTGCCCCGCCCACTGCCACTTCAGTTCAGCGATTCGGAGAGTTATTTCGGTTACTTTGGTTCTGCTGCGGATGGTCTCATTTTTAATCCGATCACGCAGAGAGACTCCTAGCATAGCCCTCTCCAAATACATATAAAGACTTAAAAGAAAAACTTTCCTTTGGGACCTTTACTCTTTTTAAGAGAGTAGAGAGAGTCAAAGATAACTCGCACTACAGGATTACAGCAAAATAAAATCATCACCACTTTACGTGTAGGGTACAGATAAATTCACTAAAGCTGGCACGAATGGATCAAGTAAGTGACAGAAAGTACATATGTGTAAATGACAAAATCACAGTAGATAAGTAGGTACATGTTGGTATAGCGGGGCCGCATACACACAATGATAGATGTCATTCATTTCATTCATTCCATTCGTGCCAGCTTTGGTGAATTTACCTGTAGGTACCTAGGTAGGTACCCGAAAAAAACGAACATGAAACTATAAGTTTACCCCTAAAAAGAAGCAAAGGTAACCGATCGTGACGGTGATATAATAGTTATATTCCTAACTAGTGCGAAAAAACGAACTTTCCGCACGCTTCGTGCGCGGTAATTTCTTTTTTTGACGCACTTTTTACGAAAAAAATCGTCCCTTACACGTGCAAAAACTTCCCGCACTAGTTAAGAAATGTACTATTGTTAATATACAAGGGTGCAAAGTTGTATTTTACCCTCGAGTATGAAATTGAAGCACGAGCAAGCGAAAGAATTCTATAGTTGAACCACGAGAGAAACGAGTGGTTCTAAAATAGAATCCTGAGCGTAGCGAGTGTTTTAACATACGAGAAGTAAAATACATGTGCATCCGTGTGTAGCACAAAACTTTTCCCCTCACTTTAGCGAGAAAACTCAAAAAAGGTAATTAATTTTTCATATTACAATAATCATCAGAATAGTTATAATAATTTTTGAAATGCATCATTGTATTTAATGCAAGATTTTGCCGCAACTTAGCACGAAAAAGTAAACGAAGCACGATTTTAACACATTTCTGTAGTTGTACACCAATGCCAATGCATTATTTTATTTTCATTCATTATTTTTACAAAATTATAGCAGAACACTCTGAAAGTTCACTATTTTTTTTGTGCGTGTTCGAGTCGGTGAAGAAAGATTAATAACCTATAATATTCATTGATTGACAATGTTGACATTTTGTGCGTTTTATGATTGCGTCTAGTCATCTTATCATAATTCACTAAAACAAAGGTTACTTATAGAATTTTAGGATTTATGTGTTAAAATCATCATATTATATATAAAGTTTTGTATTTTCACGAAATTGTCAAACAAATTATTTAATTATAATTAATGTGGAACGACTCATTCATGAGCACTTTACGTTTTGGTACCTGTTAAAAGAATGCTACTTCGTGCTACGCTCCAAGGTCATTACTTTGCCTTACATGTGAATAAGATGCGTTTTTTTTACCCGCTCGTATTAAAGAATAAACGAGCGCTTTCCATCCATCCGGATACATTCGGTTCGGGTTTCGGTTTCGGGCTTTAGTTGCGGGTACTCCATGATGAGGATCCTTTAAACGGAGACGAATGCAGCAATTATCGACTTAAATTATGTGAGTAACCCGTTTGACAAATATTTAAATATGATGATAATTTCCAATGGGTCAGTAGGGAGAGACCAAAAACTTTAAGAGAAGATGATTCGAATCGATTTGATGGTTCCTAATAGCAAATTTCATTACCTATTATAGTGATAGGTTTTCCTCACTGACCCGTTTCGAGTGATCGCCTGGTATTAGTATAATTGTGTAGTGTGTACAAATAGTTTATGTACGGGGGGCTTCCCAAGTACAGTACCTAAGCAAAAAATGTGCTCTACCACTTTTAGACTTTATTACCACTGAATAGAGTTGTAAAGTGGTAGATCACATTATTTTGTTTACTGTAAACAATATACTTCGTGGACACCAAAAAAGGGTGACTCAGCTAAAACCTACAAAATATCACTTACATAGATTACGTTACTTCATAATTGTATTCGTACTTATACTATGATTACAGTTATATAATTATAATATATAATTACGAGTATATACATATATTATATTACCCAAATCAACCTAGTCCCACGGTAAGCTCAATTAAGGTGATGTGAGTACCAGGCGACGATATAAGTATGTTCATTTCATATTCTTAACAATAGGGCTCATAATGTTTGTCTTTTGTTATCTAATTGGACCACTTCAAATCGGCACGTGCGTGCCGGTGCAATCTGCATGCAGCTAGCGAGATTGAGATGTTTTGGAACTTGAAAATAAAAATACAAATATTACTTGTTAACAATATTTTTTTATGCAATAATTATATGCAAGATGTATATTAGTTTAACATGGGTAAGTAATACGAGATATAAGAACGAATTATATAATATTTATTTTATCTAATATCAAAATGTGGACAAACGTACGATATTATAATCGCGTCCTTGCTTAAAGGTGCATTTAAACCAAAAGAGCATTCGCTGCTCAGTCGCCAGTTCTACGAAATCCACCAATCACGTTTTGTGTAACGATGGAATATCTTAGAGTGGGAGGTTAGAACAGCGAATGCTCTTTTGGTTTGAACGCAACTTTACACGTTCCATGTGCATTGTGCAGCTAAAATCGATAGTGTCACCTCTCACGTGCAAATTCTCGCACACAATTTCAAGCATAACCTGGCAACAGTATTACAAGTCCGCCAATACCAAATTTTATCAAATTGTCACTTTCAACAGCTGATACGTGCGGGTAAGTTAACGTAGCTTAGCTCGTACGTGCAAATTAAAAATTATCCCTATATTTAAATAGGGTCGTGCATCATATACCTACGAGTATGCTAGATTCACGTATCATCAATACCTTCAAATGTATCACATGTGATGCATGCACAATTGCACAGGGAACGTGTTAAAAACCTTTTTTTACGTCGCTGCAACCTAACTTCAACTTCATCATTGGACGGGTTACTTGTGGATGTTTCCCAAGGTCGAAACATATTTTTTTTATCACACTTGCTGTTTAAGCGCGCCATTGCTTGCGCGCGGAGCGGGGGTAATAGAAAAGTGAAATTCCCTAGGGAGTAATAGAAATGTCAGTACGTCGTTTAATAATATTTTGTCTTAAAACTTATTTTTTTGTCGGCAAGTGTGATGAAAAATATTGTATGCATCACGGTCGGTAAGCGGAATACTAACTCGAGTCATAAAAGCCCTCCGCCTGACGGCGTCGGGCTTCTAACACTCTCGTTGGTGATTCCGTACTTACCTCCCTTGATGCACAATGTACTATTAATTGTTAACCAACATGTAGTCATAAAGAAAGTCAAGTCAGGTAACAACTAATATGAAGTATTAAAACAACAAAGATTATTAAACTACCCGTGAATCTACGATTAAGATTATTAGGTTGCGTGTAAAATACCTCGCCGCAAAAAGTGTAGCCAGGTTTCTTTTTGTTGGCACTAATCCCATTGTTTACGTTTTATGGCTGTTTCAAGTGGAATCGGGCCATGGTATATGAAATGAATATATAAGGTGTTTTCAAATTAGTTGCCGACAATATAAAGCGGCCCACCGGCTGATCATCTTTTTATGGAAAGTAGTTTTTTTTCGAGATTTCGATATGAGTCTCAAAAGGAAATTTGTTCGTTATCAAGAGCGCATGCAAACCCTAAGCGGTCGGCGAATAATTTGACAACACCTTATATTATAGTAGATAACAACATAAAGATACTTAAATTCCTAGATAGTTATGACCAAGGAACAAATATTTGTGAAAAATAAATATACAAATAATGCCCTCGCCGGGATTCGAACCCGGAACCTCCAGTTTCGTAGGCAGGGTGACTACCAACTAGGCTACGGAAGCTGACAACGTATAACAGCATTGCAGCATATATTATACGAACGTATAGCAGCATATTGATTCGCCGGAAAGGCTCGCACAAAAAGGAATACTGTTTCCCGCGCGGAAGCACCGCACCTAACCTGATTTTACTGCAAGTCCTCGGAGGTTAGACTTACACAAAGATGCGCCGAGCGTTGCCGGAAGTTTCTCTGTTTTGCCATCCAATATTACAATGGGAGATGTTTACTGTTCGGCAATATTGCGATGAAGCCGTAGCTGTGTGCCTTAAGAATATTAAGAATAAATCAATAAAACTAGCTACGCCGTTCTATCTTTAATGTCCTTGAGTTAGACATATTCTTAGATGTTATTCTTGAATAAGCTCATCTAGCGGCTGCTGCCGCCGTCTGGTGCACATTCATTAATATATATTACATCACATATTATTATATATCCTTTTATGAACCTGGTGTGTGATTTTCTAAGCTCTGCAGTTAATCTATCCTTTTAACTCAACAACGTACTTCAATTTGGATTCAATTAACTCTGTCAATAGCGTGAATAGTCCTTGCACTGGCGCGAGCTCCTAACATAACCACTGACATGCTTCATGTAGCTTTTGCTGCATGTCACTCTTATTTTACATACAAATAGAGTCCATCTCAAACATCAAAGCATATGAGTGGATAGAAGAATAATTTTAGTCTATCTGTAAAGATGCTGATAATATGTAGGTATTTAAGACGCCGATGAAAATCGTTAAAAATGCAAACGCATAGATATTGTACATAATTGTCAAGACGGTATGATCTATTGGTTTTACAAAAACTAGCTTATGAGAAACCTTGTTTTGCGAGGATTTTGATTCATGCAATAGTGTTTCTAGATTTTTGAGTTAAAATTTTCTTCCACCTAAATAATTGTGTATAATACAGGGTGTTCGTGAGTAATTGCTTTAACTTTAACATCATGTTTGGTTCGTTAAAACAAACTATGTGACTATATCACAATTTGTTAAACCATAAATTTTTTTTTTAACTATTACATACAAAATAAATATATGTTAAGTTGAAGACCATTGTAAAAGGTACTTTTGAGTTAGGCAGCAGTTAGTGTCAATTGATGACAGTGTTGAAATTCTGTAAATGACAGCACATTAACAATTTAGCTCCGTGGTAGCTACTTTGCTTATAAAACAGAGGGTCCCGGGTTCAAACCCTGCTACAACTATTATTTTTTTATTTTTGTTTCTCATTCATTTTTATGTGGCGTAGTGAAAGATAGTTTATTCGTAAGTATTTATTTTTATTATACAAAACAATGTTTGCGAACTGTCTAAATTTTAAAATAATATTTTATTTTTTTATCTTAACGTTGAGTTTTCGACATAAGTACCTAATACCGTTAGTTAGGGACTAATTCTTAATCACCCGGAAGTGGACAAGCTGGTGGGAACCAAGTGTTGGTTTTAGACGCCACGTCACTGATAGTCGTAAGGTATATTTAACCATAAATGAAATTACAGTTTTAGTACATTAATAATAATTACATTTATTTACAAACAAAAAAACACAATCCTGTATAATAATCCTATAAATAAAATAAAATTATTCCTTTTTTCGTATTACCTACAAAAATATTTTTACAAAGTCAAAATTACCTACAGGGCATTTTCGAAGTGACCGCCTTCCTTCTCCAAACATATGTTCCATCGTGCCCGTATTTCGCGGTTTAGATTGACATTAGTTGCACGCATTGCGTCAGCTTCTTCCCGAATTCGTTGCAACAAATGTTCTCTTGTCGCCACTGGTTTTGAGTACACTTTTTCTTTTAAGGTACCCCAGACATAAAAGTCTAGGGGGGTTAGGTCGGGAGACCTGGCGGGCCTCCCGACGCAAGAGTTGGACTGCCGCGACCAATCCAACGCCCATCAAAGTGCTCATTTAAATACCGCCGAACACGAGCAGCGAAATGTGCGGGTGCTCCGTCATGCTGGATCCAATGCGTCCGCAGTGTTTCCAGTGGAACATCTTCAAACCATTCCAAATTGTGTAAATTCTGTAGAAATTCCAAGTAATTGTCACCATTTAGTCGATTTGGAATCTCCACTGGTCCAATTATAGAACTCATATTGGAACAAAGACTCCCTCGCCATCTTTGGATTTTGCTCAGCCCAATGGTGATAATTTTTTGAATTTATTATTCCTGCCCTTGTAAATTGAGCCTCGTCCATCCACAGAATTTTAGAGATAAGTTGTGGGTTTTGTATTAATAATTCATTTGATCTTTGGCAGTAAGCAATTCGTGAGAAATTGTCCCGTGGCAGAAGCCCTTGCACTTTGCGGTAATGGTAAGGATGCAGACCGTATCGCTTCCATAAACGCCAGACTTTGTCGTGTCCTATGTTAAAAATACGACCTATTCGTCTTGTGGACAATGTCGGGTCTTCAATGATTAAATTCATTATATCGATTTCGTCCTGCACGTCTAAAACGATGCCACGTTCCCTTGGCGTCGAACGTAGACCTATCTCACTGAACCGTCTATGTACCTGCAACAGTAATAAACGTGGGTTAGGTATAAAGAGACATATAAATTTGAAGTAGCTAGGTATAAATAAGGTATACGAAAACAGCTCATTACTTACATTCGTAAAAGTATAAGGCTGCGGTGTACGTCGATTGGGATATCGAACTTGGTACACTCTTGCTGCGTCTGCGGCATTTCCATTACACAAACCGTAAATAAAATGTATGTCGGCCTCTTCTAGGGCCGTATAATTTACACGTGGCATCAATGGAAGCACAGATATTATTTTACAAATAATGTTTTCTTTGAAAGTAAACAACAATAATAAAATGACAATTTGATGTGACATATACAAGTCAAATTAAAACTAATCTTAAACGAACTCCTTTATTTAAAAGTGAATGTAGTACATGACGAGAAATGAAAACTCTTTACTTACAAAATAGAAGAAAATAGTATTTGGTTATGTTGTATTAAGAAGACTTTACAATGGTTTAATGTAATTAAGTGAGAAAATTAAGATTTTGAATAATTAAAAAACGGTTCGAGTTAGGATATTAGTTTCTTGGTACAATTAACTTTATTTGATGTAAAGAATCAACCCTTGAAATTAAAGCAATTACTCACGAACACCCTGTATAATAGGACAATAATTGTGCATGAAATGAAGTTTATTTTTGCTTTATTATTTAAATGAAATATTCTTTATAAGTAAGGTAGAAGCATCATTGCGTAACATGTTAACAGAAAATACTTATTTGAATCACGATATTAAGCTCATTTATAAATACCTAAAGTATTATCATGTGTTTTAGGCGAGGAGTTTGGAGTTTGTTAGACAATACCGAAATTTGTCAAATTTTTATATTATCTTAGTCAATCCAATGTCTGGTACAATGGGACCAGTACAAATTGGCATGTCAAACATTGGGAGTTTGAAATATTAACTGTCAGTCCTAATAAAATGTTAGCATGTCTTAAAATTATGTAAAGAATCTAGAAATAAGGTTTTTTTTTAATTTCTATATACGTCATTAGTGGCGGTATTTTTCATTTTTTAAATCAATCTTATCTTATCAATGGCAACTCAAGCTATGATGACAGATATTGGTTCAGCGTCGGGCACTAGTACTTCCACCTTATTCTTATTTTTCCTTGAATTTGCTCCAGCTAAATACATATTTATTCGAAAAATATATCTGAACGACGCATCATAGCAACTCTGATTTCAGATTTTTTGGATATGTATATTTAGTAATAAGTTAAATAGTATTTAATCCAAACATTCCCGCGAGCATAGACGGCGTTTCCGAGTCAGTTGCCTTTAGTTACAAAAGTCATTACTAAATAATTTATTACAACATTATTTTACCGTTAGGATCACAGAGCAGGGTATCCGATACAGACACCCTGGGACGGTAAACACTTTGATTCTAGCTAAAGATGTCAGATCAGCCATCAGCAAGGTATCAAAGGGCAAGTCGTCTAAAGATCGCGCTATTAAGATATTGGTATTTGAAGCAGGAAAATGAAGTGAAGTGGGCTTGTTTCTTCAAGAAAGTAGAAGTGTAGGGTGGGACAGGGGGGTCGAGCTCACCGTTGCTCTTCGATCTGTATTTTGTTGAACTTATTTATTTTTCTTTTATTGTTGAACGCTCATTGAGGAGCTGAATAGTATGCATGTTTATACTATTTGTGGGCGGAGCAGCTTCGCAGACGACAAGGTGCACATTGCGTAGTTAAGATTTTCAAGGCACCAATTTAAGTTTATATGTACTTAGGTAATTATTTCACGACCTTGAAGATGATCTAGCTATGAAACAGGAATGCAGGGAATTGCCAATTCGAGCCAACATGGCAGCCCGCAGATTATTGATAAAGTACACTTTTTAAAGGTATAAGAAAATAATTTAGAAGAAAACGATTTCTTAGTTCTAAAAACATAACTCATTTTAAGGAAGCACTAACCCAAATAAACTGGAACATGATTATAAATAGCGCTTGTGATGTGAAAACTACGACCGGTTTGATAAATAGCTGCACCATCTTCTAAATAGCACTTTACCTTATAAAACACTAAAAATGATCATCTAAGAACAAAATCACTTGGAATAAGAATGGTCTAAAGCGATCGTGTGGGCACAAACGTATACTACGGATACTCGTTAACTCATACCCCAACACGCCTAACTTACATACGTCACTGTTACTATTATTATAGTAAGATATTGAAAACAAGTATTATACCGTTCAAAAAGTTATTCGCGAAAAATTTCAAGCGCAAATGAAACAAAATGCATGTGGAGTATAATTAAAAATATAACCGGCTGTCAGTCATCAAATAGCTTAAATAATATAATACTAACGCATCAAAGCACGAGCGTAAACTGTCCACAAGCCGTTGCAAATATCGTCACTAGGAAGTTTGCCCCAGTGGGGGAATCGTCGCCCTCGCAGGCGAGCCCGCCGGCCGGCCTGTTATAAATGCAACCAGTGCAACCACCCGCTAATTCATTTTATCTCACTCCCGTTAACGAAAAGGAAATTTACAATTACTAAGAAAATTACCTCATAAATATATTGCCGGCATTGACGAGCTACCAACAATCTTAATTAAATATTGCATCTGTAAATTCACACCTGTATTAACGCATTTAATTAAGCAATCTCCTATGCAGTCTATCTTCCCAGACAAACTTAAAGTTGCCAAAATAAAACCTGTCCTCAATCTCAACAAAAAAGGCGACCCGGAAAACTCGAGCCAATGTATATAGACCGATTGCCCTCCCGCCGATAATATCTAAATTGTTTGAAAAATTAATAACCAACCGAATTTATACTTTTTTAGAGAAATTTCATCTCCTGGATGATAATCAGAACGGATTCCGCAAAAAACATTCAACGACCTTTGCACTATAAGTACATAAATGAAGTTCTAAATTGCTTGAGGGATAAGCAGTATGGTATCGGAATGCTACTAGATACCTATGACCAAAGCGTACGATAAAGTTTCGCATAAAATCCTTTTAAACAAATTGTATGGAGTAGGTAGGTATTCGTAATGAAGCGCACAGTTGGCTTAAATCGCACCTGCATAATCGAACGCGGTGTGTTCAACAAATATCGACCTTATTGCTTGCCAGAGTGCATGGCAGCGAACAAGTTTTACTGTCTGTTAATTAGAAAAATGTCACTAAGAGCAGATCTGCGGATAACATTATTTATAGCTTAATATAATTTAGGACAATTGTGATTGGACTCCTTAATGTCTCTTCATGAATAATTAATATGAATGAAGAAAACAGTGACACAGAAAGAAGGATGTTTAACTAAAATTAAATTCTATAATAATCCCGACCGAGTGGCCGAGCCACAGAATTAGATTTGGATAGAAGAAACAAGTTCATTTATTTGTATGGCGGCCGAGCGACCGAGCGTGTCAGATTTTGTACTGAAGTTGTTACTTGCCTATGATTTTAAATATGTCTCAGGCCCTTGAGTATTCATATTTTTTTGTGTTGTTGCATTATTAATGTTTTTGTTCACTTCAACTTACAAAATTTGACGACCGAAAGCTGCAAGCTGCAATTAAAGACGGACAACTCAGTGGATTTTACTGAGTTCATTTGACACGCTAAGTAGATAATTACGTTTGCTTGATTTATGGTATATTATGACATCTGTGGGCCGAGCGGTGCGGTGCAGGCATCAGCTGCGAAAGCGGTGCACGTGGGTTCGATTCCCACCTCGGACGTGACGTGATCTTGGCCCTTTTTTCTGTGGTACCTATTCAATATTTATAATCTATAATAATATGTCAAGGAAATAATGTGAATATTTAGAAGCCATTTAAGTTTAGTGTGACTGATAAATGATTATGACCATACGTACTATATTAGGTAGAGTCAGCGAATGTATGACCACTGATTAGAGTCCAAGAGCGGAAGACTACATTTTTCTTCGCTATTCGTATTAAATAATTGATTATCATCGTTTTTTGTATTTCATGTTATTTAAAGTGAATTTCAAACGATGGACAAGCAATACTCGCTTACTGAGTAGTTAGCGCAGTAAGTTATGCAACAAAGGTTCCTCAGAGTGCGTAGGTATACATATACCGTGTGGAATGCGTCATGCGCGAACAAAGTTTCAAGTACTTCTGTGCTTCGAACTTGTTTTCCCGGAAATGATTTACTCTCTGCCTCAGGTTGGAGTTAGCTGTCTAACTCGTCGTGTTGCGAGGTTCAAATAACCAAGTTACTATACATTATAAATATTAGATGTCATATGCCAAAAAAATACCGAGTTTACCAACGTCGGCGGCGGTGGGATTCGGACCCGCGCACTCAGCTATCGCGGCTGGTGCCTGAACCACTAGGCCACTCGGACTTAGCGAGCACCGGTCGAATTTTTCGGGTACCTATATGCAATCTGTTATAAGGCTTAGGCGCCTTAGACCATACTCTAAGGAGCAAGCAATACGCGCTAGCTACCTCCTATACGAAGTTGGCTTGGCTTAAAGTAATGACTGTAATGAGAATTTATATTAAAAAAAACATAAACATAATGGCAATAAGCATTGGATTATCAATTTTGTAATCACAAACTAGATGATATTTTGGCTATAAACTGCATAGCATTTAATAATAACAAAAGGCCGAGTGGCCGAGGGGTACAGGCATCAGCCGCGAAAGCTGAGTACGTGGGTTCGATCCCCACCTCGGACATTAGGTGAATTGATCTTGGTCGTTTTTCTTTGGTACATGACATCTAATATTTATAATAACAAAAGGCTCAATTTTTTTTAAGTAACTTTTTCATGAACTTGAACTACACTTTGGACAACGTTTAAATAGTTATAAGTACTCTTAGTTAATTATTCTCGTATTTTCATAACTAATTTTATTTTATTCTTAAATCGCTCTCAGACATCACTACATACATTCAAAAGTATTATCCCCTCACTAGCTCGTAAAGCGCTCGTTTATCCTTTAATACGAGCGGGTAAAAACGCTTTTTACCAACTTGTGAATAAAGTAATTTGACATTGCTCTAATTCCTATAGCCCCCTACTTCCTAGTATAAGTGGATCTGTATGACCGTAGTAAACATGCGCAATCGGAGCTCACATGTTAAATTGGTCGTTTCTCATGGGTGACTTTGTAAGCCATTGGCTATATTTAAGTTTCAGAAGTAACTCTATTCTACGATACGTTTCTAAATTGAGTTTTAAATGGTTTCTTTAAGTTAATTTACATTTGGATGAGATTTGTAATCATATTTCTTCGCGATAGTGAGGGGAAAAAAGTTGTATTACACTTGGCGGCAAAGTTTGTTCAACTCTCGTGCCTTGAGACCTTCGCAATGCTCAAGATTCCAGTTTTTGAACCACTCCTTACGCTCGTGGCTTAATTTTGGAATCTTTCGCTAGCTCAGGTCTCAATATTGGCACGACAGTTAAACAACAACTTTGCCCCCTTGTATAATAAATAACTATTAAAAATTACTAAAAAAGATGTCGTTGCCTGAGACTTAATACCGTCACGTCGGCTGGCAACCAAAACTCACTATAAAAACTGTCACTATTCTTAGTAGCAACCTTTTATGTCAGTATTGAATCAGAACTGAGATACAATCTCTATTTCAAGTAGGTATTTATTAGGTACTTAGTGAGTTTTGGTTGTCAACCGACGATACCATGTGGAGGGTTGACAACATTCAGTCGATTTTTCACAATCGCCTAAAATGTGAAAACCGACATTGCATACATATTAATTAACCGAAACATGCATGTCTATAAACGTCTCTAAAACTCTATTCGTAGGAGATTTTTAGTACCTACAATATGAATTGATATTGTTCAGGATGAGTTTTGGTCGATCCAAATGTAATTACCCATAATAATTAAAACTAGTGATAAAAAGACACCTCCGAAAATCTACTTAAACGTCGTCCAAAGCATGACGTGGAGGGTTAGAGGACACTTACACCAATTGGAGGTGGGTGGGTGTGTCTAATATGCTGTGTTAATTTGTTTTTAATAATGTCCAATATACTCTAGTTCATGATTACAAATTCAATAAACCAATAGCTCTTGCCTTATGTATGTTTTAAAACATAAAAATTCTCATTACTTTTAGCCAACCCGTTAAAAAACATTGATGTATGTATAAGGGTCAGAATTAACAAAAAATGTACCGACCGAAACCTGTTGGCCGACTAGGTGGCATCTAGAGTGTATTACAATACTTTGCTAAAGACTAATACCCAGGTACTAAAAATGAATTTCATTTGTACTTTCATAATAATTATAGGTGGTTAGTGCGAGTGAAATGCACTACAACTTTATTTTATTTGACTCAAGTCACCTCAAGTGTCATACATAAGCACTATACGTTAAATTGCCTCTGAATTATACTCTATTGTCTACCTACATTATGTATATGCTCAACCGCCGGTGAATGCGATAGTAGGCCTAATAATATAACTACTGCCTACCAATGTATAGTATATTGCCTACCTGTATATGTACATACAATATTGCCTAAATATTATTATGTTTATACAATATTACCTTACAATGAACAATAATAAAAAGCAAAATAAGGTGTGTATATAAAATGCTCAATAATTTGTCCCAGTGAACTTTAATTCTGTGTAATTAGAATGTCGTAGCATGTTCATAAGGGGCCACGTCGTTACGTCGCCTAAATCAAACTAGTTTTAAGTTCTTTTTATATTTTTGTGTTTTTGTAGTTCACAGTGCCTTAGTGTTTAACTGTTATGCTGTGTAACTTATTTGAATAATAAATAAATAAAATAAGAGGATTCGTTCGATACCTACATATTTTTGTACTTGACTGTACTTACCGTATGGTATTTGTTTACCTACCTATGACAGTAATTGTCTACCTATATTGTTTAACTATGTACATAATGTATTGCCTCCTACCTATGTATCTACACTATTTCAAATAAATGCTCCGTGAAGCATGTAGTGCAATGCGTAAGTATTTAATTATACGATTTCATCAAAATATCAATCAACCGGCCGGCGGCCTCATGTCACGCGACGTCGAGCTAGTCTCATGCCTCCCCTTATAGCATCGAATAGGCTCCCATTCAAACGCATTCTGCCTAGCGACTATTCTGAATGGCTTGTGTTTCCAAATCTTCCTTTGGACGGCAAATGCAATCACGAGATTCATTATCTTTACTAATGCAATGAGTAAGTCCATCTGCAAACCGTAATGCTCTGATAATTCAAATCAAACAATATGGTATACGATTGTGTTGAATTGAGGGAAAGCCATTAATAAATGAATTATGAATTTTGAGAAAGTAATGCACGATGCTTGTCTAACTTAAAGGTGGATTTAGACCAAACGACCAAATGTTCATTCTATCCCCCACTCTACGAAATTGTTTCGTTACACAAAACGTAATTCGTCGAAATTCGTTGATATCTCAAGGTGCATTCAGACCAGACGAGCATTCGTTATTCTATCCCCCACTCTACGAAATTCGTTCATTACACAAAACGTGATTCGTTGATTTCGTAGAGTGGGGGATATAATAGCGAATGCTCGTTTGGTCCGAATGCACCTGTAGAGTGGAAGATAGAATGAACATTCGCTCGTTTAGTCTACTCGTAAATTCTCCTAAATACTATTTTTTGAGACACATTTTGTAAAGCTCGGGGTGCAAATAGCAGGTCTTAATCATAAGTAAAAAAATATTAAACGCAACCCTTCCGCATGCACATATTGCACATGAACCCCCCTCTATTCATGTTCAGGGGGGAACTAGTTTTCCCTCCACATCTAAATACAACTATTTTGAGACCCTCTAGCTCTGGTTAAAATTACAAAACTGTAACACGAAGAGCACAATTTTTGTCAACTTTGTATGCACCGTAACCCTCACTAATGACCTCTTTCGTAGTCATAGCTAACCCTTAAGTCTCAAAAAATACCTTCCAGAGCAATGTTCTCATACGGACCACTTGAACACATCCGAGAAGGGCAGAGTCCAAATAAGAACTAGAAAACTTTGAAAGCGAATATATTATCAAAACACAATACCATGACATACCTCATCTTATAGCTACCAAAAAAGTATATGAGTTATGAAATCTTTATCAACAGAAACGAAAGACATTGGCCATTTTTCTCAGTTTAAACTTCACAGCTCGAATGCCAAAGCCATTAAGTAGGTACCTGTTTTGGTTGCGTTCAATTATTGCTCACTTTATTGACTTTAGATTAATGTTATTTAGTGGCTGCAATGTATTCTTTCGGTTTGGTGACAAAAAAAATGTTATGTAGGATCTATGAGGGTACAACATGGTTAAAGGGTAAGCTTAGACTGATTGATCGAGTCAGAAATAATAGAACTATAAAGTATGATAAGTTTCTATCAATACTGGTTTGACTCCAGCCAAGGTCCGTAGAGCTTCCGGTAGAAAGAAACCGAGTTACACGCCAGATTGAAGGTAAATCAAATTTGTTTAAAGCAGCCACCAAGGTAGACAAGAAAATTTGCGTGTAAAATTTAATATCAAACAGGATGCTTCGGCTTCGTACTCTTCCGGACCCGCTTCAGACGGTAGGGTATATGTAAATCGTTAGGCAGGTTGTACCTACTGCAGCTAGTATAGGGTAAAATTATCGATAGGCCTTTGTATGTTATAGGTTGTAAATGTTAGAACTGTTAAGCGTTATAGGTGAACCAGAATCTGATGGCATTTTCAAAAGTACAATAAAACCGGCCAAGAGCATGTCGGGCCATGCTCAGTATAGGGTTCCGTAGTTATTCGAAAACGACTAGGCCGATTAAGTGCGAAATAGTTTTATTTTAATGTTAAAAAGCCCTCTATTCTTCTTCATATTGTTTGGACCCACGGATCAAACGTTAGAGGCGGGGGGGATTTTTTTTTATTCTGGAGCGGTTATCTCCTAAAATATTGACTTTAGACAAATACTTCCTTTTAAGACCCTTATTCTGTCTATATTAATGATACCCCACCCTATATGATTACAGCAAATAAAAAATCGGGAAAGTAATGAAACGTATAATGCTATATTATTCAGGACGTATAAATTCAATGTGATTCATTTTGTAAGGTATAAAGTCCAATTAGTATAAATTATTTAATCTATAATAGCATAATATATATATATATATATATTTATTTTTATAATTAACTTTACTTATAACATTGTTTACTATAACAATATAATATATTGACATAATATCTAGCTAAAAGCGGAGCTGTGTAAGGGCTCGCGTAGTTTTGACCTTATTAATACTTTTAATGCAGTTTTTTATATTTCAAAGCTTATACTTAATATTTATGGGTTTCGGTAAATACACTCATACGACAAATTATTTTCGAAGTTATTTATTAAACATTGGTCAGCTTAACACTTATTTTAATTCAGTGACAACAGATTCATCATATTATTATAGATTTATAAACCCGGGTATGTCCTTAACCAGTGGGCAGCAGTATCCTTGTAATTTTGGTGCAGTAGACTACGATCGCCAACCCGCCTGCCAAACGTGGCGATTATGGTATATATCCTAGGGACACTGATGTATGAAGAAAAAATAGTTATTTGTTATACAAGGGTGCAAAGTTGTATTTTACCCGCGAGTATGAAATTTAAACACGAGCAAGCGAAAGGATTCTATAGTTGAACCACGAGCGAAGCGAGTGGTTCTAAAATAGAATCCTGAGCGCAGCGAGTGTTTTAACATACGAGAAGTAAAATACATTTGCACCCGTGTGTAACACAAAACTTTTCCCCTCACTATAGTGAGGAAACTCAAAAAAGGTAATTATTTGTTCACATTACAATCATCATTGGGTTAGTGATAATAATTTTCCAAATGCATCATGTATTTAATGCAAGATTTTGTCGCAGTAAACTTAGGACGAAAAAGTACACGCAGCACGATTTTAACACATTCCTGTAGTTGCACACCAACGCCAATGCATTATTAAATCATTCTCATTCATTATTTTTACAAAATTATAACAGAACACCCTGAAAGTTGTTTAGTTTACTATTTTTATGCGTGTTCGAGTCGGTAAATAAAGATTATAACCTATAATATTCTTTGACAATGTTGACGTTGACATTTTCTGCGTTTTGTGATTGCATCTAGTCATCTTATCATCATTCACTAAAACAATTGTTACTTATGGAATTTTAGGATTTATATGTTAAAATCATCATATTATGTAAAGGTTTGTATTTTACACTAAATTCTCAAACAAATTATTTAATTATCATTAATATGGAACGATTTCCATGAGCATTTTACGTTTTGTTATTCCAAAACCAAGGTCATTACTTTGCCACACAAGTGAATAATATGCGTTTTTACACGTTCGTATTAAAGGATAAACGAGTACTTTACGAGCTAGTGAGGGGAAAAAAGTATTTGTTTTTTACTGGGCACTGTTGTAAATACTGTAAATAGTTCCGTAATTAGGTCGACAAAGAGTGTGCAAAATGATTTTGACATCGGAATTAATTTTCTGCCTCCGGATCTAATTTAAAGATTTCATTGAAACTTCAGTACATTTTGTACTGAGCACAGTAAATTTGATATCTATGTTTTTACTTTTTGTTGCAACATGAGCTATGTTTAAGTATTGTGTTTACCTGGAAATAGCTTCTCTATAGTTACGGAGCCAAAAGAGACGAAAAAAAAGTGGAAAATAATAACTTTTTTTTTGAAGTCCCATACATTTTATGAAAATTTCTACTCAAATCCGGAGGCAGAAAAACTTAAATTAAAAATATAATAAAAATAAGAGTGATAATCAAACATCAAATGGCACCGTTTTCTAACTGTGGCCTCCAGAAAATCTAAATTTTTGAAAAATGACCCACCCTATATCTATATCCTCCAATTTTATTCTACTTTTTAGTATTCGTGTTTCGTTATAGTAGCATCAAAAATACATCATCTGTAAAATTTTCTGTCTAACTATCATGGTTCACGAGATACAGCTTGGTGAGAGATGAACAGACAGACAGCGGAACCTTAGTAATAGGGTCCTGTATTACCCTTTCGGTACGGAACCCTGAACACCCCAAGGAGGCTACCCGGGGTCCCAAAATCTTACTGTGAACGGAAATACACTTTATTTTTTGTCGGCATAGGACTTAACACAGGGAACAAAAAAAAATTAAAAAGAAGTGTTTCTCGCACGTTACACTGCTTAATATTTATAATATTGATAAGAGCAGTGTAACGTGCAATAAATACTTCTCATTATTAATAATCTTTATTTATTTTGTTCCGTACGTTAAGTCTTACATTGACAAAAAATATAAATAATTACGAATATCATATATTATTATGCTGTGCTGTGTTCAAAGTTACCAGCTTCTGCATCTGACCGTTGGTCCAGCCATGTAGCGGGAAGCCAGACCTCTAGAGTTGGTCTAGACTTATCTATAAAACTGTTTGGTACAATGATCGCGGATTCATCTTCTGGCCTTGTCAACCGCATACTGGTTTTTTATTTCTCGGACTTTAGAAGGTTCTCATCTGTAGGTGATGTCCATGTGATTTGTCTGACGCGGCGATCGGTCTATCAGCACAACATCAGGTTTATTTAATTTGGCTGCAATAGTCCTGTTTGTGATGGTGAATCGATCCCAAATACAGCACGGCACAACCATTTTCAAGAACAGATATTATTGCGAACTTATGGCATAATTGGTACGGCACTTCGATGACCGCTTGTAAGGTCGTTAGAAGAGCGCTTGCTTGGTATCCAGGGTCCTTAAATATTTTTTATAAAACAATATTTAGTTTCTGATGCTATCAGTATGTTAATATTTTTTTCATCTGATCAACATGCATTTGATTGACATAAACGTTAGGAATGTCAATATTATATTTAGCACCAATGACATTTTTGTCCAAAAAAAAGTCAAGGGAAATTTGGGTACATTACACCATAATATCGTCAGTTGTAATATGAATTAATGTAACCACCAAATGACGATTTTTCAGGAGAGCCCAAAAACTAATTTAACATGTCTGTGGCTCTAGTGAAAAGGGGTTAAAGTGGCACTTACGACCTTTTTCCACTATATACACCAAAATCCGTAAAAAAAAATTCGCATCTTTTGGTGTAATCAGATCTAAGATATCCCTTAAACTGACAAAGTTACGATTGTGCAAATTGGTATATCTGTAGTACAAAATGGTGAATGAAAAGATAATCTCACAATATATAGGTGTTTAAAGATTAATATTTTCTTATAGATACCTGCCTATTTGCTTGATAAGATTATAAAAGTTATAGGATACAAATCGACATACATCGTGAGACAAGACTATAACGTAGAACATTATTGGTATAAGTCAAATTATACCTTTCGCAGAATTCGGTGCAAAGAGATCAAAAGTTTATACCTATTTCCACCGGGAATAAAAACATTCTTTATAGAAATACATTGACTTTAATCTTTATTCACAAATGAATACTAAAAACTATTGGAGTAATTCAAATTATATCTTTCGAGAATATTGTGTTAAATGAACATACTTTAGTTATACCAATTGCCACCAAAAATATACCTATACTTTATAAAAATAAATCAACATTATTCAATTTTCACTATTGCATGCTTAGAATTTTATTGGTAAACTCGATTTATATCACTCATTGCGAACACATTTTATGTGACAAACGATACAACTTGCAAAAACTGAGGCGGTGGGGACTGATGCAGCCAGCCAAATGCTCCCGCGCACCAGCGTTCCCAATACAATACTTTACTTTTTCCCTTGGGTATACGTAAAGTAAATATTTTAGATGACATTCCCAGAATGCTTTTGCTTGAGAAAATCGTATTGTGTTCTGTAATACCTACATAATTATAGGTATTATGTTTTTCTGCAAGCGTACGGAAACCTGTGGTTTGAACAGTTGGGGTTCGATTTTGACGAAAATTGCTAATTCAGAGCTGCGTTCTATACTTTAGTGATCTACAGCATGTGGGACGCAGCTCTCCCGCGCACTAATACCACATTATGGCCCACACGCATCTTTTTGGAATTTAAAAACTGAGTCCTTATGAACCGAGTTCTCCCAAAACATAATTATAAAATGGATCCCACCAGTCCATGGTATGTATTTACAACTGCCTTTTCATCGACTATCTTTGCAAGTATACGCAATGAAATGATTTGTTAACTTTCTTGCAATAGTATTGATCATCATTCATCTAATACCAAATTTCTGTCATATGATATTAAATTTATGTTAATGATATTATTAAAATTTCTAATGGAAGTACTGTCGTCAGCAAACATGATCAATTTATTATTGGATGATGAACTGCACTTGGAAAGTCGTTAATGTAAGTTTAGAAGAGGAGGAGGGAGGCCGAGGACGCTACCCTGAGGTTCATTATTTTCATTGCCATATTAATGCTGATGTTTCTACTAAAACCTTTCTGTTCTTTCATAAAATATTAAATTTATGGGTCATACAGCGTTCGCGAAAACGGGCGTATTTCCTGTAGACATTGCGAAAGTTTACGGTTCTGGATGCTTAGCCAAGTTGCCAAGCGCTAGCGCTTAGTAACGTATCGTAGTTTTCCCTCTCTGTCACTCTTTCATATTAGAGCGACAAAGACAGTTAGGTGC